>CM060447.1:77831002-77973002 GCA_030545235.1 Helianthus tuberosus | reverse complement strand
GTGGGCTCGTTAAGGCTCGCGAACGGGGGCTCGAGCTCGATAATCGTAGCTCGTAGTCGGACGTGTTTACTAAACGAGCTTGTTTTTAAGCTTGGGCTCGAACTCGTCTAAGCTCACCTCGTTTTGAGTTTTTTTCAAGCCGAGCTAGCTGGGACCGTTTGCACCCCTTAGTGCGGCCAATTACCGACCAAATTGTTCTATCGATAATTACCGACAAAAATATAATTATATCATGATCAAGAGTTACAACCAAGCTTACAGCTAGCTATATAAGACATTTATCACAATTAAACAAATGAGTATCATTGACGGCCAATTTCCGACGAAACTATTCCGTTGGTAATTATCTGCGGAACCCATAATGATTACCTACGGAATATCTCTCTTTAATCCCTCAGTCATTTGATTAATAAGATACATACCCATTTCCTTGATAGTGTATTTTATAGTCGAATTAAGATTAACTTGTTCCACAAAATTACGCATTAGACTAAGAACTGGGCTAATTAGGATTTATTAGATGGCAGATGACGTAAAGCAAAACCACGAAAATGGCAAAGATTAAATTCTAAAGAAAATTTGATATATTCGTGAATGAATGAATGAATGAATGAATGAAACATTAAATGAGGTCCTGATTTCTAAAATTGGTAGGCATTACCAAATTTTACCAAATTACCAAAATTATAAACTGGCAAAGAAAGTTTATTTAAGGGTTAATGGATTTAAACACCCCCAACTATGGCCATTTGGCCGATGGCACTCTCAACTTTCACTTTGGCTCAGACCACTCCCAACTTAACACTTGGGTTGTCATGGCACCCCCTCGTTAAATATTCACTAACCAGGTTAGTAAATTTAGCCTATGTGGCAATTTTATCTAATGTGGCATGTATGATGTGTCATTTAAATATGATGTGGCCAATTAATTTTTTAAAGAAATCTATATAATAATTATTATATTTAATAATATATATATATGTATAATATGTGTATTTATATATGCAGAGTTGAATCTGCCACCAACAACTGCTCTCCATCTCCCTCTCCCTCCCCCTCTCTCCCTCTCTCCACCAACAACTGCCACCATCAACCATCACCGCCACCACTTCCTCACAACTGCCACCATCCATGTCCGCTCAAAACAGCCACACTATATGAATCTGTCTCTGGCTAGCGTTGACCCGGACCCAAAGCAAAACAAAATCGAACAAGGCTCCACCTCCACCACCGCCATACGTCGCTGCCGCTACTGCCTTCGTCGGCCGACATCTCCGTTTAAATGTTCTGCAACAGGAGGGTGTCGGAAGGGGGGTATAGCCGGCTGGTTAGTCAGAGTAGAGAGGGAGAATGAGGTGTTGTGTGGGGGTTACATCGGAGGATGGTGGCTCACCGGCGCCAACGAAGGTGGAGTTTCTCTCTCTTTCTTCTTTCTCTGCTTCACTTTCTCTCTCTTCTCTTTCTGATCTCGTTCTCGGTCTCTCTGTCGTTGCGCCGTCGCCATGTGCGGCGGCTCCCTTTCTTCCGATCTGCAACGTGAAGGTGGAGTTGAAGGGTGGTTGGGGGTGTGTGGGTGTCGGGTTGACTGTGGCGGTGGTGAGAAAGGGAGAAGGAGATGGTGGCTGGGTTGATTGTGGCGGTGGTGAGAAAGGGGGTGAAACCTGATGTTGGAGATGATGAAATCTGACGATGACACTGCGGCGTAAGGGCGGTATCGCGGTGGAGGCACAGTGGTGCTGTGGTTGTTCCGACAACCCTGATGACGGCAAGCGCACGTCTCCAGTAAGTTGTTCTTAAGTTGTTCTTGGCCTGAACACTATGTTTACACTTAAATCTTTTACATCTAAATTTCGTTTTGGTCTTTAGGGGTTCGGGGGAGGGCTGGTGGTGATGGACGTGGTTCGGGTGAGGCGATGATGTTGAATATGGTGTTTGGTACAGCGGTTACTGGGTTGATTGTGGCGGTGGTGAGAAATGGGGTGAAACCTGATGTTGGAGATGATGAAATCTGATGTTGGTGGTGGTGAAATCTGTCACACCCCGACCACGTAGAACATACAAAACGTGGCGGAAACATCGGGGAATGTTGTAACAGAATTAATGTTTCACAACCATGGATATTAAAGTTTCGTTTTATTCACCAAACAAGCGAGTTACATTGTCTTTAAACAAGAAGTAAAGAGTACATAACATAATTAACTAGTCTTGCATCTTTTATTGTCACTAAGGCCCATGTCCGCCTAAGTGTATCTTGATCAAATCTATGCTTCATATCCTGAAAAACACATGTGAAAATAGGTACGTCAGCATAAAAATGCCTGTGAGATACATAGGTTTTGTGAAAATAGAATTCATGACTTGTGTTTGAGAAAATGTTTAGTCATGAACCTTGTAATTTGCTTTGTCTTTATAAATCATTTGAAAAACAATAAGTTCAGATGATACGTATAAATAAGAGAATAATGCATGGTTAAATGAATAACCAAGTAAAATGAGTTTGTAAAAGATAAGTTGTTTTGTAAAACAATGTCTTGTGAAAAGTATGTTATTTGTATAAAATGTTATATATCTCAAATTGAAATGATTCAAATAACGCTACAATATGTGATATCATACAAGCACTTATATATAGGAAGTACCAGCGGCGTATCCACCATACTTGTATCATATTACACACGCCTCGTTACTTAAATCACTTACTCAAACCAAACCAAACAATGTAAGATGTCTATGTTTAAACCACTTCCAAATGTACTGAAATAATATGTTAAAATGTTTATGTCAAGATGTAAATCATGTAATGTATAACTAATGTCAAAAGTGTTTATGTGTCAAATGTAAACCATGTAATGTGTAACCAAAATGCTATGTATGGCTAGTGAAATGCATCAACTAAACCATATGCACAAGAACATAATATTGAAGTAAAACTTGGTTTAAATCAAAGTTATGTTTTGTGGGAATGCATGATCAATGTAAATCATGTAATATGTAACCTAAATGATATGTATGGCTAGTGAAATGTATCAACTAAACCATATGCACAAGAACATAGTATTGAAGTAAAACTTGGTTTAAATCAAAGCTATGTTTTGTGGGAATGCATGATCAATGTAAATCATGTAATATGTAACCTAAATGATATGTATGGCTAGTGAAATGTATCAACTAAACCATATGCACAAGAACATAGTATTGAAGTAAAACTTGGTTTAAATCAAAGCTATGTTTTGTGGGAATGCATGCTATACTGATACGAACATCTATGCGGTGTTGTGAAAATGCATACATCCAAGCCTTGAGACTGCGGCGATAAACCCTTAAACCACTTAAAGGTTTATCTAAATTATGTATATCGAATTCGGTCATTCCTTTCATCCCCTTTCCCTGGGACGTCCGGAACGGGAGTTGTCAATTCCTATGGTACCACTACCTACTAACGAACGGCGTAGCTAATGTTAATGAATGTATTGTTCCATTGTAAACAACCCAAATGTCATAACAAAATGTAAGCATGTGATGAAAACGATGTACTAAGTATGCACGCAATGGACATACATAGCATAAAATGTAAATGTAAAACGATGTACTAAGTATGCACGCAATGGACATACATAGCATAAAAACAATGAAATCATGTAAAACAATGTACTATAAGTGTACTATTGAACATAGCATGTATATGATGTGAAAACATGAAAGCATGAAAGTAACAAGTAGGCACATGTGTTCCACCCCAAAACGTTTGGAAAACAGTAAAAGAGGGGTCTATGTACTCACTTGAGAATGCTCAGTAGTCCTTGAGTGACAACCAAACAATGCTAGAGATCACGGAATCAAACGGCACCTAATATAGGTAACTATGTTAATAAACCGGACCTAGATCGGAAGATCGGGTAGCATGAGGGTTTGTAAACCAAACGAGTATGGAGACTCGTGTAGTATGGTTCAACAAAACCTACATACTAAATGAAACCTAACCTAAGTGTTTACGACCCATTACGACCCGTTTAGGTAACTTATGCTACTTTAACGCGTCGTTCGCGTGAAACGCGTTCGGACCGCCTAACTAGCCCTATGACAAGTGTTTATATGCCTAAACATGTTACATAATCAGTTATGTGACAAAAGTTTAGGTTACATATGCTTAATTACCAATTATACATGAAAAGGGTATTCTGGTAATTTACCTAAGGCATATAAACTACCTATCATACAACTACTTAAACGATGTGACCATAAGGTATAACCTCGGAAGGTTATGCCCTATACTAGGGTCACCTAATGTATTTGGTCGGATCCTAATGATCGACCAAACTGGGTCGGGTTCGAAGGTATAAGCGATTTATCAGATCGCTTACCCTACGACCCTAGACAACGTGGTAATCAGTAGGCATAGTCCCAAGGACTATAACCATCGTGATTACAATCACGTTGCGAAGTTCAAACGAACTTCACATTGACCATAAGCTGGTCAACGCTGAAAGTCAAACAAAGTTTGACTTTCTGACTCGAAAAGCAATAAAATAAGGAAAAGAACGAAAGAATACTTACGAAGGGTCCCCGAATGCTAATCTCGATTCAAAAATCTCAGGTATGAAACAAAGGTTTCAACTTAGAGTTTCTCAAATCAAGATTCTTGTGATTTTGAAGCATGGGGGTGGGGTATTTATAGTAAAAGGTCCACCGTTAAGATCGTTTCATGGAAAACGTGCCTTAATCCCACCCGTACAAGTGTCGGGACCTTATGGTGACTAAAATTTGATCCTTATCAGCTGACTAGACAATTGGGATTGTGTGGTGGTGAAACAAACAGCTGCAACCTGCTGTTAAAATCATTGAATCTGGTCTGATAGTGGGACGCGGCCCGCTTGAGGATGTTAAGAAACTGAGGCGGGCCGCCTGGCCTGCACAGATCAGCAATAAGTTTCAGAAATTACAGTTTCAGTCCCTGCACGTGTTTAAGGCCATTTCCGACACTTCTAAGGCCCGTAAAGCCAACTTTAAGGCCCTAAAATGATGCCTAAACATTGTGGAAATGAAACATGCTCAAAAATATGCCGGATGTTGGTTCGTTTGGTCGTACGAACGCGATGTTCGCTTAATTACGACGGAATGCGCATAAGCACGAAAAACGATCCAAATGACGCAACGAATGGATTTTTGACAAGACAAACACTAAAGCATAATATAGTCATGCTTACATAAATTTTTGGATGTCCGGATGTATTCAGAACGTAAGTTATGCGCGAAAATGCAAACTTGTGCACTTTTTGACACTTTTAGTCCCTGAATGACCCAAAAGTTTATTTTAGCATACCGAACCCCTCAAAGCCTATTTCTAAGCTATGTAAAGGATATTTATGGTATGTTTAACTTATGGTCATGTTCCGGAATGTTCGTTACAGTTCAAATTGGCATACTTTCGCAGTTTGTCAAGTTTAGTCCCTGTAAACGAATTAACTTGTTTTTGCCATACCAAAGCCTTTAAAACTTATTTCTAAGTTATGTAAAGGTTATTTAAGGTATGTTAAGCCTATGTCACTATTCCGGAGTGTTTGTTGCATTAAACTGGTTATATTTACGCATCGGTGCGCGTATAACCTTCCAGAAAGCGATTTAGAGTTTGGATTTGAACAAAAAATGATATGTGCAATATGACACACATATTTTTACAAATCCCAAATATGAAATATAATATTTCATTGGTTCGGTATTTGTTTGATGGCCGTGGAGGCACAGGTGTTACAAAATATGTTTGCTGTTGGATTTAATCAAAAGAAAGAACAAGTTTTTTTTGGTTTTAAAATCCTAATCGTGAAATTGTGACTTGTTCAACAACCATTGGCCACAAAATGGCCACGTCAGCAAAAAAAGCCACGTTGGATAAAAACAGGCTATGTCACTATGCCACGTTGGACAAAATGGCCAAGTTAGCAAAAAGAACTAACCCAGTTAGTGTTTATTTAACGACAGGGTGACACAGCAACCCAAGTGTTAAGTTGGGAGTGGTCTGAGCCAAAGTGAAAGTTGAGAGTGCCATCGGCCAAATGACCATAGTTGGGGGTGTTTAAATCCATTAACCCTTTATTTAAAAAAAAAACTGAAATCCACTGCTATTAATGCATATATATGTCTTTCTCTTAGACCATCCGTAGTGGGGTGTTATTTTAAAAAAAAATTGAAAAAAAAAACGCCCAGAAACGCCCCAACTACCATTACATGGGGCGTTATTTAAAAAAAAAATCAAAAAAATGAACTTTGGCGTTTTAATAATAACGCTGATATGAACTTTGGCACATGTTTGTTTAACCAATCAATTTTGAGCATTTGTCTGACAACTTTGGAGAACCCCGGTGCAAGTTTGACTAGCCAATCACCATCCATCTGTTTGCTTTTTTTGTTTTTTTTTTGTTTAATGATTGGAAGGGGCATTATCAGGCATTATTCCCACTACGCCACTTTTGCAATAACGCCCCATGCTGACTGGGATGGCACGTGTCGGATAATGCCCCATGGTGGGGGCATTATAACAATTTACCACTACACATGGTCTTACGTACATTTTTCTAAATCTTTCTACTTTTTACCACATTACTCTTTCACGCCTTTGTTATTAGTAGCTTTCTATTTATTTATTTTTTTTCGCGTTTGTTATAGAGTTGGGAGTCTTCTCAAAAGTAGTATTTGTATCTCAAGGATAGGGGAAATGTTTGTCTACATCTGTCCCTACCCAATCCTACTAGATATGTTTATTGTTGTAGCAGTGATTTACATGGTTTAGAGTAAAAATGAAAGAATTGAAAATTGCAAAAATTCATGGAAAGTTTTCAATAATGAAATCGAAGCCTTAAGACTAGTGGGTATAGGGAGGCTCATCCCCATGAGGATGGGCCGCCATGTCAGCGCCACGTAGGAGGGGCTTGAAGAGGATGGACCTAGGGGGTGGGGGATGAACCCCTTTATATATATATATGTATGTATAGATGTGTGTGTGAGGAGAGAGGAAGGAGGCCCGTCATCATCGGCTGGGGGAGGACGAAGTTCACGGGAGTAGGGGCGGCGACGGGCATGGGGGTGGGAAGATGGGGCGGCGACATGGGGACGGGCCGGAGGACGAGCCCCATTCCCTCCGGTCTAATTGATGGAATTTGAATTTGAAAACTAGATCAAACCCTCTACACCGGCTCGTACCTATAATCAGGGAAATGATCAAATAGGAAGTTTTTTTTTGCTAGGAAGTGTAGGAAGCAATAGGATTAGGACATGTGACAACATTTAAAATAAAGAAAAAGGGTATTTTAGTCGATCCAACCCTTTCTTCTTCCTTTTCAAAACCCAGTAACTTCAAAACCCAACATCTTCAACCATTTCTTCACTTTCTATCTCAATAATCACTACATTATAGTGCGATTTTCATCACCAATCAATGATTCAAACACCCGATCAAATTGTTGTAATAAAAATGCATCAGAAAAATTAATTTTCTGTAAATTGCCTCTGGAAACTGCATTCGTAAACTGCATTGGTTCAGACAGTTCACAGCGCAGACAATTCACAACACAGACAAAACTATTGTCATGGTTCAATGCGTTTTAGAGAGAACACTTTCTTTGGTGTTTTTAGACAATTGCGTTTTAGAACTAAAACATTTTATGTGTTTTCTGGCCATTGCGTTTTAGAAAAACACATTCTTGAAGTGTTTTTGGTGCATTGCGTTTTAGGTAAAACACTTTTTTAGATGTTTTCAGTCCATTGCGTTTTACAGAGAATACTTTATTTTGTTTTTTAAGCAATTGCGTTTTAGAATGAGTCATTTTTAAGTGTTTTCTGGCCATTACGTTTTACAAATAAGACATTTTTTTGTGTTTTTGGTGCATTGCGTTTTAGGTAAAACATTTTTTATGTGTTTTCAGTCCATTGCGTTTTAGAAAACAGACATTTTAAGTGTTTTCTGGCCATTGCGTTTTAGAAATAAGACATTTGTATGTGTTTTTGGTGCATTGCGTTTTAGGTAAAACACATTTTTATGTGTTTTTAGTCCATTGCGTTTTAGAAAGTACATTTTCTTTTGAGTTTTTAGGCTATTGCGTTTTAGAAATAAGACATTTCTTTGTGTTTTCTGGCCATTGCGTTTTACAAATAAGACATTTCTTTGTGTTTTTTGTGCATTGCGTTTTAGAAAAATGTCATTTTTAGGGTTTTTTTTTCCATTGCGTTTTACGTAACTGGGGGTTTTTCTATTGCGTTTTACGCAACTGGGTTTTAATTTTTTTTTTTTTTGAAAATATAGCAATAGTATACTCGTTTTAAAGATTAAAAAACGCTCGTTTTTTTGGTGCACTTTTTATAAAAAAAAATAATGTCGTATGAAAGAGTTATTAACGTTTAAAAAATGGGGGGGAATTGGAGGAGAGATAAACTATTGTCTTGCATTGACTAGAATACCCCTAAACAAACTCACACGCCTCTTTTCTTCCCTTCAATTTCAATCATTTAATCTTAGCCCTTGATTAACTAAATGGATGGTCAAGATCACTTCCTAGCCTTCTTAGCCAAATAAACTTCCTATTGTATCTCCACCCCCTATAATCATAGCCTAAGTTATGTTCTTTATAAAAAGATTTTATATTTTTTATATGTTTCCCACTATCAGACTATTAGTAAAACTCTCTTAACCCATGGACCAGCTCCTTGTAAGTTGCCAAAATTCTAGTATTTATATCTCATGATTTAATCATTATTTCTTATCTATGAACCTAGACAATATCACCTGTCATAAACATTGTACCGACCATGGTTGTAGAAATTGCTAGTCGCTAGTCGGCCGGTTGGGTGGGGACTAGCGATTAATCGCGATTAACCGAGGATTAATCAGATATAACCGTGATTAATTGTAATTAATCGGAAATTAATCAAGATTAATCGGCGATTAATCGAGGATTAATCGGCTCCTAGTATGGATTTTTACAACCATGGTACCGACTCACCCATGCTAGTCTTAACGCCTACCTAAACCGAACCCAAATTAGATTTTTTTTTCCTGAACAACAAATTTGAATCATTGAGAGACCACTGAAATGTCACCGTATCACAAGCGAAACTACCTGATCATATCTATCTTCACTGGGCAATAATGTTAGGCTGCACGGTATGGAGGACCATCCTGGTCCGTCCTCCACCGGCGACGAACCACCCTCCACGCCCCCCCCCCGGTCATCGTCCTCATCGTCGAGATGTCGCCGTTTGCGACGAACCAAATATGGTGGGCCCCCTTTGTTTGTGTTTGTACATTATGCATGGTTACTTGTACATAGTGGGATGGGGTAGGATCATCTAGGACTATCCTCCCATACCCTCTAGTTTTGTGGGATGGACCATCCTTGGGAGGACTATGACGTGACGCCTACGTGGCGGATCATCCTCCCTTGGAGCACCATCACCATACCCTCTAGCCTTAGGGCCGACCCTGAGAACTCGTGTACCTTGTTCAAGCTCGAAAATGTGTGCCCTTAGGCCTTAATGAAATTGGGTATTGGCTCACTAAAGGTCTAAACCTAATGTCAATGGTCTAATAACTAATCTAAATCACAAGAATAGTTTTGTAACTGTGCCTATGTTGGTGTTTGTATAAGTATACCATATTAAAAGAAAATTAGATATACATATGAGTTTTTTTTTTTAAATAACGTGTCCTTCGAAAAATCATGCCCTGGCCGGTAGTCCTCCCCGCCCACCCCAGGGCCGCCCCTGAATAATACAAGACCAACGGTGGTAGCTGGACTGGCTAGGCAAAATGGTTGAAGGGTTCAACCTTGCCTAACGCAGGTCGTGGGGTCCCCCCACGTTTGCGAGACGTGGAAGGAGGTTTACTAGTTTATTGCTGTTCTTTGCTATGGATCCTCCTCTGAATTGTACTCAGATTCGGAAGTGGAAGCAAAGGGAATGTGTGTGTTGGATGTGAAAGGGAGTGACTTGTGTGAAACAAGCACTCGATGTGAACGACCAGGGATTAGGGAATCAGCGCTGGTCAGGAGATGTTTTTTGAGGTAAATGAAGTGTCAATTTATAAGGGAAGACATCTCCCGAAGTGGAATGTATTAGACTAGTAACCTTGCTTGCAGTGGAGGGTTTCCCCTTTCGGGGGTTGAAGGCTTTTGTCCCCCGGATAATAGTGTGCATTGTGCAGACCTGCTTTGCTTTTGCGGCTGCGGGTTGGTGAAGCGATCTCCAGATGTGACCGGCCACTGTTTCCGCATTGCTTTTCCCAACTCACAGCTTTTCAACCGTTGAACCGTTTAACCTTTTGAGCGTTTACATATTTAATCATTTTATTTAGTCTTGAGCTACCCCCGTCATCAGCCCCCCAAGTCAGAGGTTTTTGGGTGATAAGCTCAAAGACTTCTGACTTTTATGTACGTATTTTATTGCCTGAAGGTTTCGAGGGTTCGTTGCTTGAAGGCTTGAAAGGTTGAAGGCAGTTAATGTTTTGAATTTGAATTTTAAATAACTGACAATTGATTTGATTGATGTATGGCAGTTGATAGGGTGGCGGTTTTCGCAGGAGTTACTGTTTTGCCATTATTACCCGTATTGTAGGCTTATACTTATTTTATATTTCCAAACTTATCCATTTGTTTCATAATTTTTTCAAGTGTCTCGCCATTTTTCTCCTTCTTCTAAGGTTAGTTCCGGTTTCTTTACATCTTGCATTCTTCAATTTCTAGTTTTCAAAAATGGGTGCTCGTAAGGACTTAGCAAGATCTTTTTCCCGGTTAACACAAGAGGAGGTAGATTTATTTTGTATGGAATATGGTATTGATAGGAAGTTTAACCCCACTGCCCCTGCTTGTGATGTTCCCGTTGATAAACCACCTTCTGGTTCGATTGCCCTTTATTGTAGTGATTTTGAGTTTTCGAACCTTCGTTATCCCTTTTCGTTTTTTGTTTTGAACTTGTTGGAGTATTATCGGGTTTCTTTTGGGCAAGTTCATCCAAAGGGGATGGCTAGGGTTTTGCATTTTGAGGTTTTGTGTCGTGCTCTTGGGTATGATCCTTCCCTTTTACTCTTTCGCCGGTTTTTTCGCTTGGCTAAGAATGGCGATTGGTTTACTTTTGAAACAACCAAAGTTGATGCCTGCCTTATTTCGTCGATGGTTACTACGCTTGGGGCTTGGAAAGACCGCTTTTTCTGGGTTTCCGATACTATTCTCCCATTTAAAATGGTGTGGAGGAATCCGGATGCTGTTCTCAATGATCCGGAACCTTCCGAGTCTGAATTGAATGCTGTTTTTCTCAATGCCATCCGGGGATGCCCTTCGAGGGTTCGTCCCTTTCCTGAACACTTACTTGTTCTATTAGGGGTTAGTAAAATTTGGGGGAATGTTGATCGGGATCCGGTTCTTATGAGGAGTGGCATGGGTATGCATTTTCCTTTTTTGCCTTCTTTATGCTTTTCTTAACTTATGACTTATATGTTGTTTGCTTTTTGCAGTCATGTCTGCTTTGGATTTTATTAAGAGCGACGATACTTCTGATGTTGTTTTTGAGGAAGCTCCGTCTGTTCCTGATGAGAATGTTGTGGTTAGAACTGCTGATCAAAGGTTTGAGGGCTCAGGTTACGTTAGTGCTGCTACTGCCAAGGGTTTTTCTAAGTCTAACGTTCCTAAGTCTTCAACCCGCCGATCTTCTCGTCGGTTGTTGAAGGCTAGTCCTCAATCCACTTCTACCGAACCAGTGGTCTTGAGTGATGATATTGAAGTTTCGGAAGATCAAGGTGTTGAAACAGGTGCTGAGAAGGATAAAGAATTGGTTGTTCATGGTAAAAAGGTTTCAGGCAAGAAGGTTGTTGCCACTCCAGTTCAGGAGTCTTCGAGCAGGGACGTTGAAGGGTTGGATCCGGAAGGGATATATGTGCCTACTTGGTCGGTGAAGAATGATGACAGTTTCAAAGATGCTGCTGTTTGTGAGGATGCTCTGAGTCACATTGCTCCTCCCTCAGTGCACGAGACTATTGCTGGGATGGATGATGACCTGATGTTGTCCCGTATGATTTTGAGTACTTGCAACCTTGCTGCCATGCTTCCTCAAGGCATTGCCCGTTTTCGTCAGAGAATGCGGGAATATGAAGAATTCTCCAAGAAGAAGGATAAAATGAAATCCTCCATGGCTGGGATGAAAAAGGAGATAGCTGGTTTTGCCGAGAAGGAAGCAGCATGGGAGAAGAAGGTTAGTGATCTGAAAAAGATGCATGAGATTGAGATGGGTGACTTGAAAAAGAGCTTCGAGGCTGATAGGTTGAAACTTAGGGCTGACCGGGAAGCTTTGTTTGTTCAGCAACAGGCTTTTGGTAAGGAGAAAGAGAGGTTGAAGGCTTCAGTTGCTCAGGCTACTGTGGATAACCAATGGCTCATAGAGCAGGGTTTTCATCAAGTGGTTACTTATCTATTGCACTCCAAAGAGTTTAACTCTGCTCTTGGTGACGTTTACACTAAGCTTCTTAACCTGGGGAAACACCAAGGCCTCATTGCTGGGTATAAACTTCATGAATCCGGCCATCCCTTGGAGAAGTCACCTATGTTTCGTCCCGAGGCTTCTGATGTTTTTAAAGGCTCCGTTGAGCAAATGGAGAAGTTGACCTATCCTTACATCCATCAGGTTTCCACTTGTTTTGGTAAGCCTCTTGCTGTGTTGCAGGACTTGAAACCGGAGGGCCTAAATGAGAAGGTCTGTGCTGAGATTTTGGGCTCTCTTTCAAGGAAGAGATCCTATTCGGGGGATAGTGATGATACCCTTTCAGGTCAGCCGGATGTTCCCAAGGATGCGAGTTTGGAGGCTTCGGCGGTTGGTGGTGATGGAGGTGTGAAGACTAAAAAGTTGAAGAAAACAAAGAAGGCCAAGGGCGAAGGTTCTGGAGTTTCCAAATCTGTTGATGCTTGATTCGTAGCTTTCTTAGCACTGAAAACAATTTATGTTTTGTAATGTTAACTTGAACAATATTAGGTTATTAGGAACCCTTAAGGTTCCTGTTGGTTGTGTTTTAAGGCCTTTGTGGCCGCTGGAACAGTAGTTTAAGCTTGCAAGTTATTAGGACTTGCTTCTAACTTATGTTTGAAAGTCTTTTTGGGGCTTTCTTTTATATGATGTTATGTTTTAACTATTTTCCTTTTATTATGGTTTTATGCTTGTGCCTTTTTGGACAAGGCAGTTCGTTTGGCTTTTAACCGCCCAAGCCTTTTGGCTGTCTATTAATAGGTTGAAGCCTTTAAGGTTTCGAGATATTGCCCGGGTGGCTTGAAGCCTTGAAGGCTTCTTAGTTTTGCGTCCTGGCTTGGTTTATATCTTTGTGATTTTTGTCCAAGTAACTTTGTTCTTTTGGATTTGTCTTGTTTTTTTGTAACTTTGTCTTTGTCGAGTTTGTGTTGCCCTTATGTTTTTTATGCCTAAAAGGGTTCAGTGCTGCAGACACTTATCCTTGGCATTTTTAACAAGAAGATATAGCACCTATCCTTTTTATTATTTCTTTTGGTTTTTTAGCCTTTTTGTGGACTATATTTTTAAGGCTTAGGGAACATTTGGTGTAGGCTGCTCATACCCGTCTATGAGACAATTTTGTGTTTTCTTAACAAGTCTCATGGAGTTGTATTGATTTAGGAACTCACCCCTTATATAGGCTCATTCAACCCTTGAACCTATTGAGCGATGTGGCCTGGGAGCTCATCCCCTTACATGGCCCTTGCCATGGAGTTTTTTGCTAGGTTCTCAACCTGATTTTGGGATAGAAAGACAAGTTTGATAAAAACAACTTCATTCATTAAAGCAATACTTGCTTTTTACAAAAGGTGTTCATAACCCTGCTTGAAATACATTTTTGATACAAACCAGACTTTCCCGTTTAAACATTGAACCTTTTCAGGGTTTTGCCGTTCCAATGCCTTGGAAGCTTTTTGCCTTCTGAATCAGCCAGCTTGTAAGATCCACCTTTGTGTGCTTCAAGGATGGTGTATGGGCCTTCCCATTTTGGGCCAAGCTTTCCTTGGTTTTCTTTTTTGCTGGCTTCATTGTTTCTGAGGACCAGGTCCCCTGGCTTGAAACGTTCGTTCTTCACTTTTTTGTTGTAGTAAGCTTCCATCTGTTGTTTGTATTTGGCCTCTTGAATTGCGGCTTGATCTCTTGCTTCCTCTAGGAGTTGTAAGTTCAACATGGTCTCTTTTTGGTTTGTTTCGGGATCCATGTTGACAATTCTTTGGGTTACAACTCCTATCTCGGCAGGGATCACAGCTTCAGATCCAAATACCAAGCTGTACGGTGTTTTCTTATGGCTTGTTTTTTCGGTTGTTCTAATTGCCCATAGGACACTAGGCAATTCTTCAAGCCAATTGCTTTCATATCTTCCCAATCTTGTCTTGATGCGTTCTACTATGCTTCTGTTTGTTCTTTCCATCTGATCGTTTGATTGCGGATAAGCCACTGAGCTAAAAACCTGATTGATTTTGTATTCCTTACACCAAATGCTGAAAGGCTTCTCTGCAAATTGTCTTCCATTGTCGGTGACAAGTACTCCCGGCAATCCATAACGGCAAATGATGTTCTCCCAGACAAAGTCGATGACTTGCTTTCCTGTGATCTTAGCAAGTGGTTTGACCTCGGGCCACTTAGTGAAGTAATCTACTGCCACCAGTAAGAATTTCACTCCCCCTTTGCTTGGGGGAAATGGACCAACAATGTCCATTCCCCATTTATGGAATGGCCATGCCGAGGTTATCGGAACTAAATCATGCTTGGGACTTTTTGGGATTGGTGCATGGATCTGGCAGGCATCACATTTCTTCAATTCTTCGGCTGTGTCGCGATGCATTGAAGGCCAGAAATATCCGAGGTTCATGAGCTTTGCAACTACCGACCTAGCTCCAAAGTGAGCTCCGCATACACCTTCATGAATTTCCTTGATCAAATATTTACTCTGCTCGGGACCGACACATCTTAGCAAGGGAGCAAGGTAACCCTTTTTGTAAAGGGTTTCTCCTTGCAGTATGTATTGCCTTGCCTTGATTTCAACCCTTTTAGCTTCCACTTGATCATTGGGTAATTCACCATTTTTGAGGAATTTTCTTATGGGAGTCATCCAGTTTGGTTCTTCTTCGGTAACCACATCTTGAACCTCCAATTCATTAATGGATGGGGCCTTTAACACTTCTACCAGTACCTTCTTGGTGAGGTGGGCAAAAGTGAGGGATGCAAGCTTACTTAGGGCATCGGCCTTCTTGTTTTGAGATCTTGGGATCTGTTTGATGTTGCACGCTTGGAAGGTACTCATCAGTTCCTTGGATTTTTCTCTGTATTTTTTCATGTTGGGCTCTTTAGCTATATAGCTGCCATTCACTTGGCTGGAGACCAGCAACGAATCCATGAACACTTCAAGCTTTTCAACCTTCATTTCTTTGGCCAGCCTTAGGCCGGCTATTAGTGCTTCGTATTCAGCCTCGTTATTGGTGGTCTGAAAATCAAAACGGAGAGCATATGTGAATTCCAAACCTTCTGGGTTGATTAAAATTAACCCGGCCCCTGACCCTTCAACGCTTGAAGCCCCATCAGTAAAAAGCTTCCAGGCTTCAGGGTTGGAAGGTTCAGTGGTGGTAGTGTTTACTTCAGTGGTTGTTTGGTTTGGGACTTCCACAATGAAGTCGGCCAAGACTTGGGCCTTGATAGCTTTTCTTGGGACATAGGTGATGTTATGTTCACCCAGTTCTATGGCCCATTTGGCTAATCGCCCCGAGTTTTCAGGTTTTTCAAGCACACTCTTAATAGGTTGGTCGGTGACCACTTGTATGGGGTGTGCTTGGAAATACCTTCGAAGCCTTCTAGCTGTTTGAACTAAGGCTAAGGCAAGTTTTTCAAGGGGAGGATATTTTGTTTCAGCTAATTTTAAAGTTTTGCTGAAAAAATAAACGGGTACCTGGGCCTTGTCTCGCTCAATGGTGAGGACTGCACTGATGGCCTCGTCCGTGATTGAGAGGTACACCGATATTAACTCCCCGGTTTTTGGTGCCGCAATGTCTGGTAGGGAAGCTAGATGTTGCTTCATCTGGTTGAAAGCTTCTTCAGCTTCTTCAGTCCATTTGAAATCCTTCTTATCTGAGCAGTTCTTGAGCGTTTTGTAGAAGGGCAGAGATCTTTCGGCTAACTTTGAGGTAAAACGCTTCAAGGCTGCAAGCTTCCCGTTCAAGCTTTCAACCTCCTTTTTAGTTTTTGGTGGCTTGGTTTCAAGGACGGCTTTCACTTTGTTAGGGTTGGCCTTGATGCTTTGTTTTCCAACAATGTGGCCCAAGAATTTTCCTTCCTCGAATCCAAATGAACACTTTTCCGGATTAAGCTTCATGTTAACCTTTCTGAGGTTCTGGAAAGTTTCTTGAATATCATCGAGCATTTGATATTCCGTCTTGCTTTTAATAACCAAGTCATCAACATATGCCTCCATGTTTTTGCCAATTTGGCTTTCGAAGGCTTTGTCAACGAGCCGTTGATAGGTTGCTCTTGCATTTTTTAGGCCGAAAGGCATCTTTTGATAGCAAAAGATCCCTTTGTCCGTGTGAAAGGCTGTCTTTTCCTCATCCTCTTTTTTCATGAGGATTTGGTGGTAGCCTTTGTATGCATCAAGAAAGCATTTGAACGAGTAGCCTGTGAGGGAGTCAACTTTGAGATCAATTTCTGGTAGTGGATAGCAATCCTTGGGGCAAGCTTTGTTAAGATCCTTAAAGTCTATGCACATCCTCCAAGAGTTGTCTGGTTTCTTGACCATAACCGGGTTTGCAACCCATGACTGGTACTTGACTTCTCGGAGAATACCGGCTGACACAAGTTTTTCAACCTCTTGGCAGGCTGCCAGACTTCTCTCAGGTGCTAAGCTTCTTTTCTTCTGGACCACAGGCTTGACCTCCGGTGGTATTCTCAACTCATGTTCGGCAATGTCCCGGGGGATCCTGGTCATATCTTCAGGGCACCAAGCGAATACATCGCTGTAGTGTGTTAGCAATTTTTTAAGGTATGAAAGGGTCTCTTGAGAAAGGTCTGGGTTGACCCTTATTCTTTGTTCAGGGTATTTAGGGTTTATGACCAACCTTTGCCTGTCTTCTTCACTGTTCGAACTTTCACCTTCAACCATGTAGGCTTCCTGAGATGGTTGAAGGGTTGCTACGCCCCTTTCGGTGGGAAATTTGACTGTGCCATGGCCAACAGACACGGCCATGTAAAATGCACACTGTCCTGGTCTTCTGATGATCACATCATAGCTTGAGGGGATGTTGATAACCACAAAGGTGAGTGGTTGGGTTCTTTCTTTTAAACCTTCACTGAAACGAACATTAAGTGTCAGTTGCCCTAAAGGCTTGAGGGGTATGTCAGCGATACCTTTTATAGAGGTTCCAGAGGGTTGAAGCCTTGAACGTTCTTCATTGCTCAATCGGTTGAAGAATTTTTCGAACATGATTTCAGTGGCTGCCCCCGTGTCTATGTATGCCTTGCATGTTTGCAACGTTCCCACGGTAGCTCCTAGCACGAGAGGGCTAGAGAGAGGGTCATTCTCCGTAGGGGGAAACAGACACACTGAAGCTCCCAAGCTTCCAACCTTTGCCTCTTGTGAGGAACCTTTCCATCGAAATCTACCATATTGACTTCCTTACCCTTTCCTTCAGCCATTTTGTCCCGGACTCCCTTTACCAAATGAGCGAGTTCTCCGGACTTAACAGCTTCTTCTATTCTATTCTTTTCTTGAGTTGGAAGCAATCATTGGTGTGGTGACCTTTTTCTTCGTGAAACTCGCAGTATTGGGTGGAGTTCTCATTTTTCCTACTTTTGGGGAGAGGTCTAGGAGGCCGAAAGTTTTGTTTAACTTCTTCTGTTGCAAGGATTTCTTGAGGGGTCTTTGTGAGGGGTGTGAAACTTATGCCTTTTTCCCTGCTTGAAAGGTTCCGACCTTCAGACCTTCGAGGGTCTGAACCCTTTGACCGCCGGTCATAGGAGTTGAAGTTCCCTCTTTTTCTGGCTGGACTGTTGCTTCTCTAGCCGGACCCTCTTTTTCTTTGTTCCTTGATATCTACTGCCTCCTCTCCCCGGATGTGGGCTTCAGCCCTTTCAAGAGCTTCTTCTAAGGTCTTGGGTAGAGATTTGTTGAAATCCCTTGTAAGGTATTTAGAGGTGATGGCATTCATGAAGCCAGCCACCCTCATTTTCTCATCGGCCCCTACATAAGTCAGACCTTCCTTCTTGTATCGTTCAATGAAAGCACGGAGACTTTCATCATCACGTTGTTTTATCTGAAAGATCACTGTTACGTCTTTGACATATCGCCTTTGTTGGGAGAAATTGGCCAGGAAACCCTTGCTAAGATCGTCAAAGCTTCGAGCGCTTTGAGCAGGTAAATCGTTGAACCATATCCTGGCGGATCCAACAAGAGTTTGCATGAACATTAGGCAACACTCAGCGTTGGACCATTTCTCTATCCGAGCTGCACCGGTGAAGATCTGGAGATGGTCCTCAGGATCTTCAGTCCCATCATACGTCCTGATGTGGGCTGGCATCTTGATCTTTGACTGGAAATCATAATCGGCTATCTGCCTTGAAAAGCATGAAAGGTTACTTGGCTTGTATGGTTTAGCCAAGTCTTCTTCAGTCCTTGCATCCACATTACTGCTATTGCCGTTATTTCCCTGAGTGGCAAGCACTTGATTGATGAAGTGTTGCCATGGGAAGTTGGCCATCATCTGGGTCATCATGTTGGGCATAGGGTTGAAGCCTTGAAGGCTTCCTGGGCCAGCGGAGCAGTTTATCCCGAGGGAAGCACTCATAACAGCACTTCGTGCTAAGGGGAGCACGGACAGAGCTTGCTCCCATGTGGTTGTAGTAGATGCTGGATAGCTTGTCACCGGGGATTGTAGGAGCTGGTCAAGAGTTAGCTCATGTCCCAGAGGAGCACCACTAGTAATTGGTTGGGAAGAGAAGATAGGATGCACCGTAGGATTTGTCATAGTGGACAGATAAGGGTGAGGGTTTGAAAGGTTACTGGGACCAGCCTCACTTCTTGTTGCAAAAAGAGGGGGAGGTGGCCCAGGGGACAATGTTGGTTCAGGTTCATCATAGTCTAAACGAATCCTCACTCCCTTTTCTCTTTCTTTACTCACATGTTGGTTGAGAAGGGACCTTAGCACAAGGAAATTGTTGGCAACCCCTTCAGGGGTGAGTTCAACACATGATGGGGCATCAGAGACACCGATACTGGGAGATGGAACTCCGGATCTGGACGGAGTTGGTGTGTTGAAGTTGAGGAACTCGGGTGTGCTCCCCGGAGTTGAGAAAGAAGTTGGTATAGCCACGTGAGCTTGACTACTACCCGGAGTGGAAGCGTTTGGAATTTGATTTACTTCTTCCGGGGATCCACTTTCAGACATGGTGATTTTAAGTGAATAGAGCTACACAAATAGGTCTTTTTTGAGAAGAAATAGCGGCGTAGCCCCACGGTGGGCGCCAACTTGTTGATGCAACAGATACAAGACCAACGGTGGTAGCTGGACTGGCTAGGCAAAATGGTTGAAGGGTTCAACCTTGCCTAACGCAGGTCGTGGGGTCCCCCCACGTTTGCGAGACGTGGAAGGAGGTTTACTAGTTTATTGCTGTTCTTTGCTATGGATCCTCCTCTGAATTGTACTCAGATTCGGAAGTGGAAGCAAAGGGAATGTGTGTGTTGGATGTGAAAGGGAGTGACTTGTGTGAAACAAGCACTCGATGTGAACGACCAGGGATTAGGGAATCAGCGCTGGTCAGAAGATGTTTTTTGAGGTAAATGAAGTGTCAATTTATAAGGGAAGACATCTCCCGAAGTGGAATGTATTAGACTAGTAACCTTGCTTGCAGTGGAGGGTTTCCCCTTTCGGGGGTTGAAGGCTTTTGTCCCCCGGATAATAGTGTGCATTGTGCAGACCTGCTTTGCTTTTGCGGCTGGGGGTTGGTGAAGCGATCTCCAGATGTGACCGGCCACTGTTTCCGCATTGCTTTTCCCAACTCACAGCTTTTCAACCGTTGAACCGTTTAACCTTTTGAGCGTTTACATATTTAATCATTTTATTTAGTCTTGAGCTACCCCCGTCATCAAATGCCTACACCAAATAAAGTGGAAATCCAATAAATCTGAAATACCCACTTACGAGAATCGAACCCAAAACCTAATAATTCCGAAACCTTATTTCATCACAGAATGCCACTAGGCTATAATATTACCGCACCAAATTAGATTTCAAACCCAAGATGGATGGCCTAGTGAGATGACGATAACACGTCTCCCAACGTTGAGGATAAGATTCAAGAAATTGGAAGGTGGGCTTGTTAACTTATATATGCAAGTGGTCAGTGTATGAATAGTTAATTATTGGCGGAGCATCACATGCTGACATGCACCGCAGCTATCGTTTACTTTGTCCCTTTATGCATGCATCATATGAAGACAAGGCAGCAATCAAAAAACTTTGGATTCCCACCATCATACAAATTGGGCTTAAATAAGGGCCCAAATGTTGGAAATTTTACATCTCTGGTCTAGCCCAACCCAAATGCCCAATTCTATTTCAAGCCCAACAACAATAAATGATATATCTATTGTCATCTTCCTTAAATGGTAACTACACTTGGATTGAATAAGTAAGCCCAAACCCACCAAGAACACCCCAAGCCCTTAATCCAGCTATTGGTCCAAGAAAGCTGCATAGAAAGGAAAGCTAACCTCTATACAGGGGCGGGAGGGCACCCCCCCTGAACTTTTAGATGCGTAGTGTTATGAAACAGTACATAGAACTTTTCAAGTATATATTTCCCCCCCCCCCCACCCCCCGGTTTCAAAAAAAAAAAAAAAACGGAGGGTCAAGCTTCGCCAATGCCTCTATACCCAATAAATGTCATAACACAACTGATCCACACATGAATACCTGGACTCTTAACATGTAATGATTCAATCTGACATAACAAACATGTGTCTATAGTTCTTCTATCATCTTAGGATTCTATACACAAAGAATGAGATTTAGCATTAGTTTATATGTCATAGGTGGTTTTTTTTGTACTTTAATGATACTAGGGGTATCCTTGGGAACATCAAAGTGGTTTTTGTGTGTGTATTATATACAAAGTTATTGAACTCCCAAGGTAGAAAGTAACTAAGCAAGGTGGGGAATATATTCTTTTGATTCCTAAATTAGAGTGTATATGATATACATCCAAACTCAATCAAGCTCAAGTGAAGTTCAAATATTAATTAAATTAATGAAAAAGGGTTGTGGACCCCAAACAATAAACCCTCTCTGCCTGCCACGTGTCAGATGACATGTGGGCAATAAATTTATAGATAGAAAGAGATAAACTAAAATGAAGTGAGGACCACTGATAGAAAGATTGCCAACCTTTTCTTTGAGGTTACAAGATACTGATGGACTGCATAACCTTTTAAACTTTTCCTTTTCCCATATTAGTATATACAACATTCACTTAAATACATACATACATATTCGCCTATATGTATGTGTAATTCTTATGTGGTATATTATTGTTACTAGGGCTGTAAACGAACCGAATAAACATGAACAAGATCTTGTTTGTGTTCGTTTGTTAAAAAATATGTGTTCACGAACCGTTCACGAACCGTTCACAAACACTTATCGAACGAGATTTTATGTTCGTGTTCGTGTTCGTTTGTTAATTTTAGACAACAAACAAAAACGAACGTTGACGAACACAAATGAGACAAACTAATGTTCATGAACACAAATGGAAACAAGCGTACACAAACAATCGTTCATGAACATAATATATAATACACGGACACTTATTAGATATTTAATTTGTCAGAATTTTGAAGTATTTAAGTAAATGTAAAAACTAATAACACTAATGAACTATTGAGCACAAACGAACATGTTACCGAACGTTCATGAACATAAATGAACGAACGCGACCTCTGTTCGTGTTTTTTTCATATAACTAAACAAACGAATTTTTTTGTTCGTGTTCGTTTGTTTAATAAACAACCGAACACAAAAGAACTTCTGACGAACTGTTCATCGAACGTTTGATTCGTTTGTAGCCTAATTGTAACTGAATAGTTATCAAGTGACAAAAGAAAGTTATACACTTAGGGTGTAAGGAGTGGTTAAACACTTGAGAGTGACAAACTAAAAAAATCAACCAATCAGAGTGCGCCACGTCAATCAGTGAAAAGTGTTTAAACTTTGGTGAAAAGTGTTGACAATGGTTTAGACATTTGGTAAAGTGGAAAACTTTAAAAAAAATGAAAAAGGTGTGATTGGTTGAGATTGGAATGGACCTCACCCCACACTACCCCCTCTCTCTCTCCTTCCTCCTTCCCCGCGTCGGCAACCACTCACCGAATTGGTGAAGGTTTGATCGGTAAACTTCTTTGGCATTGGTTTGCCACTACTCACCGAATCGGTGAAGGGGGTTTGCCGCCCCCCACTCCCTACACCCTTATACTAGCTTCATGACCTGAAAATGATATTTATTAGTCTATTTAAATGGAAGCAACTACTATTGGTGACATAAATTCAACCTCTATTAATAATTTAGTTCAATTAGCTAGCCAGCCAAAGCCTATGGACCAAGGGTGATAAGGTGAGGTGTTGCAGGTCCCACCCTACACACACACAAGGGGCACAACTCTTAAATTATTGTTTACTCTTGACCACCAGAAGGGACGATGGTGACATGAAGATGTCTTGGACAACTAGGTGGTGACAAAACAATGGCCACAATAATTAAACATCTCCCCTAAACTTAACCATAGGTTTTTTGGCTACTTCTGTTTGGATTATGATAATGGTTGCTTAGATCTGAGAGTAACTGGTTTGGAAAACGTATTTGTGTATTGAAACATCCGCCCAACGCTAATTGATTGCTCGTTTAGGTGTGTCAAAGTTGGTTGTGAAATAGTGTTAATTAGTTTTTGTATGTGTAGATTCCAATATTGTTGTTTTTTTTCTCAAACCTAACATGTTTTTAATATATTTGTCAGAACATGTCACATCATCATCCAATAGATTCCGTAATAAACTTTTCTTCTTTAACCATAGATTTTTAAGTCCTCTTATTTGTACAAGAAACTCATTTTAGTGATATTTCGGGGATTGAGTTTGAGAAATTTTGGGATTCTAGTAAATTCGAGATGGATTACGTTCTGGGCAATGGGAGATCAGGAGGTGTGGTTAGCATGTGGGACAGTAACTATATTCTAACAAAGGGGCCATCAAGGAGAGTAATAAAGCGATTAATATTTTGAACATTTACACACCCCAAAAGGTCACTCTTAAAAAGGTGTTGTGGGATAACATTGGGGAGGTCATGAATGGGGTCCCGGGGTTGGCGGGTTATTATAGGGGATTTCAATGCTGTTAGGTTTAAGGAGGAAAGATGGAACTCGAAATTTAATAACGCTTGTGCCAACAATTTTAGTGATTTCATTAATGAAAACGACTTGAAAGAATACAGTATGAAAAGGAGAAAATTCACATTTCACGTAGATAAGGGCAACAAACAAAGCAAAATTGATAGATTTTTGGTCTGCCAATATTTTCTTAATGAATGGCCGGATGCGTATCTAAGAGCTCTCCCCAGATTGCACTCGGATCATTGTCCTTTAATTTTGACGTGCACGCAAAAAAACTTTGGACCAAAACCTTTTAGAATATTCAATTCGTGGATGGATAGAAAAGAGGTTGATGAGGTGGTTGTAAAGGTGGCGGAGATCTCTGGCGAGTTTGGGGAAGCGGATGTGAGGTTTATGTAGAAACTCAAGATAATTCGAGATTGTATTAAAAAATGGATGAGGGATGTGTTGGCTAAGGAAGGGGAAACGGAAGCTATTATCAGAGAAGAACTTGAAAAATTGGATGAGATGGCTGAAAATAAAGATCTCTCGGAAGAGGAGCTTAGGTCGAAAGCAGAATGCTCAAATAAAATAGAGGAAAGGGAGGAACACAAAGTTAAAGATATTAGGCAAAGAGCTCGGATCAGATGGGACTTGGAGGGGGATGAAAATACGGCCTTTTTTCACGGGTAAATAAATAGTAGACGTGCCCACAATAACACTCCGGGTCTCATGATTGAAGGAGAATGGACCACGAAACCTTCCCTAATCAAAAAAGAGATCATGGGATTTTTCAAAAAAGCTTTTGAGGAAAAGGTTGATGATAGACCCAAAACAAATTGTTACAACATCAGGAAATTATCAGAGGGGGACACGTATCTAAGATTTTCAAAAAAGCCAAGATTTTCTTAATGAATGGCCGGATGCGTATCTAAGAGCTCTCCCTAGATTGCACTCAGATCACTGTCCTTTAATTTTGACGTGCACGCAAAAAAAACTTTGGACCAAAACCTTTTAGAATATTCAATTCGTGGATGGATAGAAAAGAGTTTGATGAGGTGGTTGTAAAGGTGGCGGAGATCTCTGGCGAGTTTGGGGAAGCGGATGTGAGGTTTATGTAGAAACTCAAGATCATTCGAGATTGTATTAAAAAATGGATGAGGGATGTGTTGGCTAAGGAAGGGGAAACAGAAGCTATTATCAGAGAAGAACTGGAAAAATTGGATGAGATGGCTGAAAATAAAGATCTCTTGGAAGAGGAGCTTAGGTCGAAAGCAGAATGCTTAAATAAAATAAAGGAAACGGAGGAACACAAAGTTAAAGATATTAGGCAAAGAGCTCGGATCAGATGGGACTTGGAGGGGGATGAAAATACGGCCTTTTTTCACGGGTATATAAATAGTAGACGTGCCCACAATAACATTCTGGGTCTCATGATTGAAGGAGAATGGACCACGAAACCTTCCCTAATAAAAAAAAGATCATGGG
This sequence comes from Helianthus tuberosus, assembly GCA_030545235.1. NCBI lineage: Eukaryota > Viridiplantae > Streptophyta > Magnoliopsida > Asterales > Asteraceae > Helianthus > Helianthus tuberosus. Next base: position 77,948,098 of record CM060447.1, on the reverse strand, counting down.
ATTTTTCAAAAAAGTTTTTCAGGAAAAGGTTGATGATAGACCCAAAACAAATTGTTACAACATCAGGAAATTATCAGAGGGGGACGCGTATCTAAGATTTTCAAAAAAGCCAAGATTTTCTTAATGAATGGCCGGATGCGTATCTAAGAGCTCTCCCCAGATTGCACTCGGATCACTGTCCTTTAATTTTGACGTGCACGCAAAAAAACTTTGGACCAAAACCTTTTAGAATATTCAATTCGTGGATGGATAGAAAAGAGTTTGATGAGGTGGTTGTAAAGGTGGCGGAGATCTCTGGCGAGTTTGGGGAAGCGGATGTGAGGTTTATGTAGAAACTCAAGATCATTCGAGATTGTATTAAAAAATGGATGAGGGATGTGTTGGCTAAGGAAGGAGAAACATAAGCTATTATCAGAGAAGAACTGGAAAAATTGGATGAGATGGCTGAAAATAAAGATCTCTCGGAAGAGGAGCTTAGGTCGAAAGTAGAATGCTCAAATAAAATAAAGGAAACGGAGGAACACAAAGATAAAGATATTAGGCAAAGAGCTCGGATCAGATGGGACTTGGAGGGGGATGAAAATACAGCTTTTTTCACGGGTAAATAAATAGTAGACGTGCCTACAATAACATTTTGGGTCTCATGATTGAAGGAGAATGGACTATGAAACCTTCCCTAAAAAAAAAGAGATCATGGGATTTTTCGAAAAAGCTTTTGAGGAAAAGGTTGATGATAGACCCAAAACATATTGTTACAACATCAGGAAATTATCAGAGGGGGACGCGACTTCCCTCACAGCCCCTTTCACTTTGGAGGAAATAAAGAATGCGGTTTTCGAGTATGGAGCGCACAAGGCGCCTGGACCAGACGGATTTATCCTCAAATTCATTAAAAGGTATTGGAATTTATTTAATAATGATTTTTCTAATATGTTAGATTGTTTTTATAGGAAAGGCTTGAAAGATTACAGACCAATAAATCTAATCAGGATCATTAGCAAAACGATCTCAAAAATCCTTGCAAATCGTCTCAAGAAGGTAATTGGGCCATTAATCTCCGAAAACCAGACGGAATTCTAAAAGGAAGGTACATTCTTGACAGCCCCCTCATGCTTAATGAAATCCTAGCTTGGATTAAAAAAGAGAAAAATAAGGCTTTTCTTTTAAAATTAGATTTCGAAAAAGCCTACGATAACGTAAGTTGGAGTTTTCTTTTGGATATAATGGATCAAATGGGTTTTCTTGCGGTGTGGTGTAAGTGGGTGGAAGGGGTTTTAGCTTCGGCTAGGTCTTCGGTTTTGGTTAACGGGTCTCCTACATTTGAATTTAAATGTTCTAAAGGCATTAGGCAAGGAGACCCTTTATCTCCTTTCCTTTTCCTCATGGTTATGGATTGTATTTTTTGCAAGGCGGGAGTAGCAGGCCTTTTTAAAGGAATTCAAAAACTAAATAATGGCCCGATCCTCTCGCATCTATTATATGCGGATGATGCCTTAATTCTCGAAGAATGGTCTAATGAAAACATGATAAATGTCTCGAGAATTCAGAGGGTTTTTTATCTGTGTTTTGTCACACCCTGGATTTTGCGGAAGCGTGGGTTTATTTTGGTGTGACTTCTTAATACCATAGCACAATCATAACAATGCTATATGAATTAAAACGCATGATAGTCATCCATTCATTTAGTTTTAAAAGTTACCACAACAACATTGTTTAAGAGTCGACACATGAAACCAAATACAACCATGACAATATTTAAAAACATGTTCATACGATACGACAAAAGTCTTGACTAGAAATACGGTTTAAGGCTTGTAACCCGTCCAAGCAAGGGTCACACATCCTAAACCTGGATGACATCATTATTCCCTACGCAGCTTGACGTGATTGCATACCTTGCCAGATCTATTAATTTCTTGAAATACATGTTGTTTGAAAACATCAACAAAAGTTGAGCGAGTTCATGTAAAAGTGAGTATGTATAAACCTTTGTAGTATGTCTGTATGAATGAAAATCCCTGGTATGTAGCAATTAAGGAAAAAGAGATCACCATTGGGTTGCAAAGCCAATGATATGTGTGAAGTGATGCAGGAAGACTCAAACCTAGCAGATTTTTACGTCGGGCTCAAAGTCACCCCATGGTCCGCGCAGTGGACTCAGGAGTTGGGCTCGATACACCCAAATAGATCTATCGCTCATGACCCTTGGTCCTACAACGAGGATTAATGGCCTCAAGTTCCACTTACCCACTCACATGATCTAAGTAGTATACCCTCCTAAAGCTAACCATACCATGTATAAAAGTGTCTGTAATTACTGTAACATGTATTCCACCCCTGAAGTATAAAAAACTGAAAACAGTTAAGAGAAAAGGGGGACATGAACTCACTGTATTGCGTCTTCAGTATGTGTAACCCAAGTCTCTTCAGCCAACACGATTACCTACAGTGTACTAACGTCTATTAGACGAACGGGTCGTGCCTTGTCTTAGTATTTGTGTCTTTGGGTTACGTTTCTGATATTATTCCAAGTTATAATAATTATATTTAGTTTTGGAATAATTGTTTATGCAGTGTTTCTGTATTAATACTTCTCAAGTATTTTAACTTCGTATTTCCTTCCCAATGGTGGGGGTATCTCATACATGTATTTTCGTATTTGTATTTGTATATCTTGCCAAGTAATGGCGTCGTATTTCGGTGCATTGTTTTAAATAAAAATATGTTAATATATTCCCAATATATATTTCCAATACCATATATTTCAAGTCTCACTTAAAAATGTATAAATAAACCTTATTTTGTTTAATCATGTATTGTCCCGGAAAATATATATTTTTTCTCAAAAATTATATATCTTCTAAATATACTAGGAAAATATATTTTTATCTCCAAAAAATAATATATTTTCTCGTTGTCGAAAATATGATATACTTAGTAATTTTTACGAAATCATATTTTCACTTCTTTCATTTCCAGAATAATATTCTACCAAAAATATACGTATAAGAGTATTCTTCCGAAATACTACGTAAGTCACGTTCCAGCGTTTCGTAATATATAACATTACTTGTGTAACTTAAATAACCATTTTGTGAGAGCGTTGGTATTATTTTGGAATCGTACTTTCATGGTATTTTCAAGTTATATTATTTTTACCCTAAAAATAATATATCTGGTACACAAAATAACAAACAATCACACAAGCGTTTTATTATAAAATATATATTCTAAATATATATTTAATAAATTTTATCTATGAAAATCCACCTCCGGTACTTGGTATTTTTGTAATAAAAATCATGTCGAAGTTTATTTTGAAAACCAAGTTAAAAATATATTTGTAAACGCTTGTTAGAAAAATATTTCTAAGTGTTGTAATTCTAGAAAAATTTCGCCAGAGTTTTCTTTGTAAATGGAGGCGTCCACTCTTACTAGCGTATCATTTTCTTTTCAAAAATTTATTCAAACAATCATCAACCAACAACATACAATTTCTAATCATCAATCTTGACAAAAAATAAACATGAACCATAAACTTGTGAACTTGAAAGTTTGTAAAAATATGTAGTAAATTACTAACATATTTGGTAGGTCTTGTTATCTTTAAAAATATGATTAGTTTCTTAAAAACTTTATTTTTAAAGAATGTGTATTTTCACAACTTCTAGTCATATTTACAAAAATATTTCTTTGTGGAATTTTCTTGTTACACAAGTGTTCATACACTTGTTTACTTACTAAAAATGATTTTAGTTCATACAAGATCCGGGTTTTAACAAAACTAGTATTTTTCACTTGGTTCTTCCGAAAACCCACTCATAGATCTTTAGATCTACGAGTTTATAACTTTATTTTTCAAGAAAACTTATAGTTATTCAAGTTCAAGTTCATGTGTGGATGGTTTCATCATCCTTCATATTTTTAACCTTAACATCTTACTAGTTCCTGTTCTTTAACATGATCTAGCAAGTCTAGGTGATGAACCATCTTACTTCTACTAACAAACAACATGTATTAAGCATAACAACATAAGATCAACATGATTACAACATCATTTAACCATACATCTTCTCTTTATCCACTCTTCATTCTTTATGTTCAAGATTAGTTTAAGTTCTTTAGTGTTTCTTAATATTTTACCATTCAATCAACTATTAACCACCAAAAATAGGAACAAGATGAAGATTTGAAGCACTTACTACTAGCACAAGGCTAGGGGAGAAACAAAGCGTAAAAGTGGTGGATAAAAGAAAACTAGAGTGGTCCTTGAGCTTCCGAGTGCACCAAGCTTGCTTGTTGGACCTCTAACACCTTTGGATGTATGGAAAATGGCTTGAACAAGACTTGATGGTGGTGATATGGTGGATGGTGGTGGCGGCCGAAAGTGAGGGAAGAAGGAAGGAGAAAGCTTGTGTGTTTGTGTGTTGTTGAGAAGTGAGAGAGTGGTTAACCTTGGTGTTTATTTATAATCCATTATCCTCTTTAACCATCATGTATTATGCTTCTTAATGTCCAACACTAGCAATTATAATAATCAAAAGAAAAGGGTGAGGGTGTCCCACCCTCATGACCGTCGAAGGGGGGGGGGGGGGTAGGGGGTTGGGTTGTAATGTTATGGTTACCAAATTAGTTAAGATCTAATGATATAGTTAGCGTGTTATTATGTGTGTTATAATATAAAGTGTGTTAGGGTGTTCGGGGACCCTAACTGGCTCAGAAAAGTAAAAACAATGTGTTTGGCAATATTTTTATGTTCCGGGTAAAGTCCGGTTGTTCGGTTGGATGTTGATCCGTTAAAGTGCTAAATGAATCTTTAAAGTGTCTTTTGTAATACTTTTAGTGACACGTTTATTTCCCAACACTTTGGAAAATATCTAGGACTATTTTGCCAAGTTTTTGCACTTTACAAGCATTATTAAATGCTGAATTTTGGTTATTTAGTGCAGAATTCTGCACTTAAGGTGTGTTTTAGGCACTTCCGGGCACTATAACTATCACCTAGTGACGCAGTTTTATGGTCCTCACTTCCCTACACTCCCTACTAGTGTAGTATTCTATCCCTGGCTCATATTGGCCTAAAAAACATTGTCTATCTAGGTGCTGGCATTGTCAGCATGTCTCTGGGTTATCCGCTCACTGTGCTAACTGTGCTTTGTGCATCATTGTTGTCACTAAAGTTTGTGTGTAATAACTGGAGTGACAGTATAGAATGTGATGCATGTGTATGTATGTAACAGAATTCAGTAAGCAGTTTAATCACAGTGGTAATCAAGCACAGTCATTAAGCACAAATTTAATATTAATTAATTATACGGATGCATGCAAATTTGACAGTTGTCACATTCTCCCCCCCGTAAAAAAAATTTCGTCCTCGAAATTTGTACTACCTTAACTCCTTATAGTTATGACATACGCGTATATGAGTAATACCGAGGTAGATAATCATCAAACCGAATCAAACCTTACTCACATCAGGTGAGTCCAAGAATATATAGCAACCCGAACCTTATGGTTAAAAGGTATGTGCTTTTAGCCTTTGATGTCAAAGGTACAAGACGTATTTGACGTATAGTCTAGTGTAATCCAGCTAGCAGGGGGGTTTCACAAAAGAGAAGTTTTGACTAATAAGATCCTCAAACGATCGATCGGAGTATGCAAACGAGCTTTCGTAAACCATAGCATCCACTATATGAATTCAAAATCAATGACTCAAATGTAATAGTAAAATGATCTGTCAACTCCCGAGTAAATGGATGGTAAGGTTTAAGGTGTTGACATCCTTAGATTTCGAAAGTACGCCGAATGAAATACAAGCGAATCTGGTGTATCATTGTCTTGATTCGTAGGTGCATCAGAAATGTTTAAATGATAAGTCAAGCGAAAGTATATGCAGTTTTGTATGAACGGTTGGCCTTGATTAGCGCAAGTTACAAGTTTGTAATGACACCACAAGGTGTCGTAATGACATAATTCAAGTATAGTGGTGACTGAACAAGTTCACCGGGTTGGAAATCAAATGAATATGTACCGAACAAGCCTGAAGATTTGATTTACACAATGTCATAGAATTTTCAGTTGAATATGGAACATCAAAGAGCCATTGTTTTCGGTCGAAGGTGAGAAAGCAATAAGTACCGCAAGGCATTCGATCGACCATAAAAGAATCGTTAGGAGGTACACTGTGCTATGAAATGAATCTATGTTTCTTTGCCTCAACACACAACTGTGTTGAGACCGACTTAATCGTGATAAACAAGACGGATTTAGGGCAAGTTATCAAATAATCAATTAAATCCGTGTATGAAGTGAGTAACCAATAAGCGCAAGCTTCAATTTTGTGAAAGTATCCCCACAAGGTGTCATAACCAACAAATGATTTAGTGAAGTCGTAGACCAAACAAGTCTACTACGACTCGAAACAAAAGAATCTTTGCCAATGATTTGAATATGATGCTCTCAATACCTCATATGACGTCTTAAACTGAATATGCGGAATGAATAAGTTCAAGCAATTGAACTGGGTTTCAGCGTAACTCGTCAATAAACGTATGTATCCACAAGGAATCTCGGCATGGTCACAAAGATAAACCATGAACGTAACCTGAAATGAATGAAGTTTCAAGAGGGTGTGTTGACTTGATAGCAAAAGAGTCACCAGTCACAATAATGTAGGTCATTCGAATTCACAAATAGGTAATTAGATTTAGCGTCATAATATTTGAACTTAAATGAAGCGTTTGGAACGAAATGAAGTCGCACGCGTAGCAAATGGTGCATGTGTGACAAATAAGTTTCCAAGAAAAGGAATAATGAGTATCTGCTAAAATGAAGAAACGACCAGATATCGAAGCAAATGTGTGTTCGCTCTCAGCGAAGAAAATTAACGTGATGCGACTACCATTAAGGGGAGTAGAGATGCAAACGTCTACTCGCTAGAAGTAAAAGTGATTCAAGTACTTTCGGTTTGGTCACGGAACGGGCATATATGTCAGGTTAGGTGTCTGCTCGAGTTAACGGATGTGGTTCCTAAGTAACAACCTCTGTGAATTTGGACCTGGGTTCCCGATGGTCCTAAGTATATGTTTCCTAGATTCTCAGAGTTTCGTATTTGGTGTTGAATTGTTCTGTGCATCGTGTAGGAAACGCCATTCTTGTGTACGTCTAAAACAAGTTATTGTCCCACAATTTTCCCGGTACACTCTCTTCCTGAATTTACCGCCAATGACACTCGATCGTCGATCAGTCGTGTAGTAGTAGTTGGGTCCTCACAGTTAGTCAAATAAGTAGTTCGTCAATCCTTAGCAAGAGTCGCTGACTCTTGTTGGCTAGCTCGTCCGACTCCTGGTAGTTTGTTGTTCATTTGAAAGTCATCGTCCTTTATTTGACAAGCAGAACTGGGGTTACCCAAAATGGAAATTTTGGTCTGTTATCTTCCTTCTCTATCCACTACTGAAACTACACTGTCAATCCTTGCATTTCCGAAGGTGTAAGTCTCTAGAATGCATTTACTACAGACGCGGCGCCTGGAATCGAATCGATGCGAAATTCGACTTGTCGTTGAGGAGGTATTTCTGGCAAATCTTCGAGGAAGACTTTAGGATATTTCCTTATCACAGGAATATCTTCGTGTTTTGGTTCTTCGGCTCCCTTGTCCCCGACATGAGTCAAGGAAAACAACACATCCCTTACGTACAAATTTCGTGCCTATCAGCAATTAGTAATTTGTAGAGGTGTATCCTGCTTCATGAGTCACGATCGTTCCTTTACTCGCCACCGGGATGCGAACATCAATCTCCGCTCGATCACTCGACAATTTATCCATCTCATTTACTTCGTCGAAGTTCCCCAACTCAACTGGCAGTCGATCAAGCGTAAACTTACGCTCTCTGGGTCCTATCTCGCCGTTTCTAGTTACGGCGTTGGTTTCCACTAGCTTCACTTAGCTAGTTTCATCGAGTACTGGGTATCTATCTTACGTACTTCTAAAACAAGTATATTCTGAAGCTAAAATTCGACAATAATACCAAATAGCACAGACGCACAATATTGACTACTATGAGACGTACCGATGGCCATGTTTGGATTTCTGGCGTGCTCCCCTAGCTCTGCTACTGAGCTTTTATCCTTGTGCCTGGTTCTTCTTAGGGCAGTATTTTCTGAAATGCTTCTTGGTCCCACAGTTAAGACAACCTTCAGCACGTTTTTGTTTGTCACTCGTCCTTCCTTTGTCGTTGTCGTTGTTTCCTCCGTGATTCTCACTATCATCTTGGCCTCTATTTCCACTTTCAATACCTTGTCTACAAGTCTCCTTGGGATGCCCCCTCTTACCACAGTTATCACATTTTCCATATTTACATCGCCCGACATGATAACGTAGACAATTGTCACACTTAGGCAGGATACCCATGTAGTCTTTTCCCTTTTTGACCTTGTCCTTGCTATTCGTTCGGGTATTCTCCTGGAAGTCAGTGGGCTTTCTTTTGTTCTTTCCGGATGACTCCACTTGAGTTTCCTTCTCCTTATCAGGGTTTGAAAGCTTTTCCAGTCTAACTGCTTCTTTACTGAGTGCCGCACTTAACTTGATTGCATCGATGGTTATTGGCGGAGCTGATACCGTCATTAAGCACAGGACCTGAGGCACTAATCCCCAGATGAATGGCTCCATCCTTTTCAACTCTGGTTCTACTAGGTACGGAACAACCCGCGATAAATCGTGAAGTTTTTGCACGTACTCCGCCACATTTAGACCCTCCATCCTTAGCTTCCAGAATTCGAATTCCAGCTTCTGGATCGCTATCTGAGAACAATACTCCTTACACATCATTTCCTTCAGCTCATCCCATGTTAGAGTGTTCGTAGCAGCTATGCCCATCATTCGAATCTGAGAGTTCCACCATGACCAGACCCCATCTCGAAGCGACCCTAATGCATATGGGACTTGTTGTTCTGGCGTACATCCGCTCACTCGCAAAACAAAATCCATATTTTCGGTCCATTTCACAAAGGTTATGGCATCTCCAGTGCCGTCAAAGTTCGGAGGCTCGCAGTCGAGGAACTGCTTATAGGTACAGCCATGAGGTGGGTTGCTTCTAGAGGTACTTCCGCTATGCTTGGGGCGAAGGGCCTCGAGCTGTGCAATGGCCTGTGAGATGCGCTCTTGTAGTTCTGCAGCTGTTGCTGGCAGAGGGTTGTTGGTCTCGAGGTTCCCTTATATCGATATCTTTTAAAAGAAGATAGGTTAGGTCAGGTCCTTATGCATATAAGTATGTAGTTCGTGTATGTAATAACATTCATCAATCGTAAGTAAACACATAACATCCCATGTCATAACACAAACAAGTAATTCCAATAACGTATATAACGAGAATGTTGTGATTGAGCCTTCATTATTTATCAACCACAATTACATTGTCTAACAAACTATATTACATCGAAAGGGGGTACAGGGTCACTCCACCCTTGCCCAACAAGTATATCAGTGTATCACAATTACGTAGTCAGACGTGGTCTTCAAAAGTCTCCACAATCCCGGCTTATCATTAGTGTCTTTACCCAAATGTAATGCAATCCGCATAATCCAGAAATCAACTATACTGGTGACTGAGGTGGAGGAGGAAAGAAAGGTAAACTGTTAACATGCGTGAACTCCTCCTCGAGCTTGTATATACGTCGAAACAATTAGCTGATCTGCTGCTTGATAGTAAAGAAATGAGCATCAGAATCCTGGGAATGGTGTAATGGCAACGGTCAAGAGCGCAAAAAGGAACCTTGATGTATGTGGCGGATCAAAGTATGCTGGCAATAGACAGGGTGGAGGACGGGGTATCTTACATAAACTTTTCAGACAATATGCTGTCTTGTGATGTAGACACTTAAATCATGTTTTCGGCTATGTAATGTTTTGCATTTGAAGTTACCAAATGTGGTGTCAGCTCAAGCTCCAACATTCTGCGACTCATATCCTCAAACTGCGGTTGATGTTACTGGAGCAACTCATCTCGTGTGTGGCCTCCATAATGTGAGGGATGGTAAGGGTCTAAAATTAGCATAGTGTATTATAGGAACCAGCGAAATGGCATGTCCGGCGTTGTGGAGGTGAATGTAGCAAACGGTGCGACCTGTGAAGTTGGAAAATACTGCTGTAGCAATTGAATCGTTATGCGGGTGCTGGGTCGGGTATAAGGGATGCAGTGTCTGGTAAATCAAAAGAAATAGGGTCATGATCAAGTAAAGGTGCAGGTTCAGCAGGTGCAACATCAAGCGGACCCAAAAGGTGCAGAGGCTAGCTCAGGAGCAGGCTCTGGGTCGCGTAACGGTGTGGTGCCTTGAGCAGGTGATAGTGCGGCAGTCATATCATCGTGGTCTGCGTCAGTAGTAGAAAGCTGTAATCCGGCTATCTGTAAGGCTGCAGGTGTCACAGACTCGAAGGAGTCTGAAATCGAATGTATGCTAGAATCAGAGGGTAGCTTGACAACAGGGGTCTCAAAAGTGAAATTTGTAACGACGTTCTCGTTAACTTTCCATCATCATGGGCGTTATCGGAAGGACCATCAATATCACGTCGATATCGTTATCAATTGTTCGTCGAGTATCCAACCTTCGGAAGGAATGTCCACAAGAGGCGCATTGTCGAGGATCGGAGCCATGGTGTGCTCATCATCGGGATGACCAGTGACGAAGGGGTCATGCACTGAAATAAGAGTGACATAAGGATTTTTGTCAGAGAAACCACCCGCAAAGGTAAAGTATCACCAAAATCTGGTAGCGCGGACTGTTGGAAGTCGTCCTCGTCCTTGGTCAGCATATCTGGATCACTCTCATGGTCTGACGTAAATATCTCTGGTGCAAATGCAGTCTCATCATCTGTGACGGCGGCCGTAGGGTTATCAATGTCTGATAACTCGCCTTCTAAATAGTGTGACGTGTGTGCCGGTTCATAATAGTCATAGCATGTATACCCATAGTAATTATTAACAATTAGTGTATGCAAATATTCACCACATATGCACGTATATCAATAATCAGCAATTAAGCGTGTAAGTAGTAACAATGTAAGCATATAATCATCCTAGTCTTCCCCAGACTATCCCACCCAGTCCCTCGGACTAAACTTCCTAGTCTCTCAGACTAACTCCCTGGTCTCTAAGACCAACTCCCTGGTCTCTAAGACCAACTCCCTGGTCTCTAAGACCAACTTTCCCAGCCTCTAGGACTAAATCCCTGGTCTCTAAGACCAACCTCCCAGTCTCTAAGACTAAATCCCTGGTCTCTAAGACCAACCTCCCAGTCTCTAAGACTAAATCCTTGGTCTCTAAGACCAACCTCTCAGTCTCTAAGACTAAATCCCTGGTCTCTAAGACCAAATCTCCCCAGTCCCTAAGACTAATTCCCTGGTCTCTAAGACCAATCCTCCTCCAGTCTCTAAGACTGATCCTCCCTCAGTCTCTAAGACTGATCCTCACTCAGTCTCTAAGACTGATCCTCCCTAGTCTCTTAAGACTGATCCTCCCCCAGTCTCTAAGACTGAATTATAAACATAAATTTGGAAATGTGTATTTGTGCCTTTTTGTTTGTAAAAATGTTTGTCTCCTGGATCTGGACGTTTTGTGTATGCAATGTAAAAATGTTTGAAAATGTTTTCGTGAGAGCCCTGATGATCATAGTCTAGACTCGAGAAAGAATCCTAGTTCTCTATGATCGAGGCTCTGATACCAAGCTGTCACACCCTGGCTTTTGCGGAAGCGTGGGTTTATTTTGGTGTGACTTCTTAATACCATAGCACAATCATCACAATGCTATATGAATTAAAACGCATGATAGTCATCCATTCATTTAGTTTTAAAAGTTACCACAACAACATTGTTTAAGAGTCGACACATGAAACCAAATACAACCATGACAATATTTAAAAACATGTTCATACGATACGACAAAAGTCTTGACTAGAAATACGGTTTAAGGCTTGTAACCCGTCCAGGCAAGGGTCACACATCCTAAACCTGGATGACATCATTATTCCCTACGCAGCTTGACGTGATTGCATACCTTACCAGATCCATTAATTTTCTGAAATACATGTAGTTTGAAAACATCAACAAAAGTTGAGCGAGTTCATGTAAAAGTGAGTATGTATAAACCTTTGTAGTATGTTTGTATGAATGAAAATCCCTGGTATGTAGCAATTAAGGAAAAATAGATCACCATTGGTTTGCAAAGCCAATGATATGTGTGAAGTGATGCAGGAAGACTCAAACCTAGCAGATTTTTGCGTCGGGCTCAAAGTTACCCCATGGTCCGCGCAGTGGACTCAGGAGTTGGGCTCGCTACACCCAAATAGATCTATCGCTCATGACCCTCGGTCCTACAACGAGGATTAATGGCCTCAAGTTCCACCTACCCACTCACATGATCTAAGTAGTATACCCTCCTTAAGCTAACCATACCATGTATAAAAGTGTCTGTAATTACTGTAACATGTATTCCACCCCCGAAGTATAAAAAAACTGAAAACAGTTAAGAGAAAAGGGGGACATGAACTCACTGTATTGCGTCTTCAGTATGTGTAACCCAAGTCTCTTCAGCCAACACGACTACCTACAGTATACTAATGTCTATTAGACGAACGGGTAGTGCCTTGTCTTAGTATTTGTGTATTTGGATTACGTTTCTGATATTATTCCAAGTTATAATAATTATATTTAGTTTTTGAATAATTGTTTATGCAGTGTTTCTGTATTAATACTTCTCAAGTATTTTAACTTCGTATTTCCTTCCCAAGGGTGGGGGTATCTCATACATGTATTTTCGTATTTGTATTTGTATATCTTGCCAAGTAATGGCGTCGTATTTCGGTGCATTGTTTTAAATAAAAATATGTTAATATATTCCCAATATATATTTCCAATACCATATATTTCAAGTCTCACTTAAAAATGTATAAATAAACCTTATTTTGTTTAATCATGTATTGTCCCGGAAAATATATTTTTTTTTCTCAAAAATTATATATCTTCTAAATATACTAGGAAAATATATTTTTATCTCCCAAAAATAATATATTTTCTCGTTGTCGAAAATATGATATACTTAGTAATTTTTACGAAATCATATTTTCACTTCTTTCATTTCCAGAATAATATTCTACCAAAAATATACGTATAAGAGTATTCTTCCGAAATACTACGTAAGTCACGTTCCAGCGTTTCGTAATATATAACATTACTTGTGTAACTTAAATAACCATTTTGTGAGAGCGTTGGTATTATTTTGGAATCGTACTTTCATGGTATTTTCAAGTTATATTATTTTTACCCTAAAAATAATATATCTGGTACACAAAATAACAAACAATCACACAAGCGTTTTATTATAAAATATATATTCTAAATATATATTTAATAAATTTTATCTATGAAAATCCACCTCCGGTACTTGGTATTTTTGTAATAAAAATCATGGCGAAGTTTATTTTGAAAACCAAGTTAAAAATATATTTGTAAACGCTTGTTAGAAAAATATTTCTAAGTGTTGTAATTCTAGAAAAATTTCGCCAGAGTTTTCTTTGTAAATGGAGGCGTCCACTCTTACTAGCGTTTTATTTTCTTTTCAAAAATTTATTCAAACAATCATCAACCAACAATATACAATTTCTAATCATCAATCTTGACATAAAATAAGCATGAACCATAAACTTGTGAACTTGAAAGTTTGTAAAAATATGTGGTAAATTACTAACATATTTGGTAGGTCTTGTTATCTTTAAAAATATGATTAGTTTCTTAAAAACTTTATTTTTAAAGAATGTGTATTTTCACAACTTCTAGTCATATTTTCCAAAAATATTTCTTTGTGGAATTTTCTTGTTACACAAGTGTTCAGACACTTGTTTACTTACTAAAAATGATTTTAGTTCATACAAGATCCGGGTTTTAACAAAACAAGTATTTTTCACTTGGTTCTTCCGAAAACCCACTCATAGATCTTTAGATCTACGAGTTTATAACTTTATTTTTCAAGAAAACTTATAGTTATTCAAGTTCAAGTTCATGTGTGGATGGTTTCATCATCCTTCATATTTTTAACCTTAACATCTTACTAGTTCCTGTTCTTAAACATGATCTAGCAAGTGTAGGTGATGAACCATCTTACTTCTACTAACAAGCAACATGTATTAAGCATAACAACACAAGATCAACATGATTACAACATCATTTAACCATACATCTTCTCTTTATCCACTCTTCATTCTTTATGTTCAAGATTAGTTTAAGTTCTTTAGTGTTTCTTAATATTTTACCATTCAATCAACTATTAACCACCAAAAATAGGAACAAGATGAAGATTTGAAGCACTTACTACTAGCACAAGGCTAGGGGAGAAACAAAGCGTAAAAGTGGTGGATAAAAGAAAACTAGAGTGGTCATTGAGCTTCCGAGTGCACCAAGCTTGCTTGTTGGACCTCTAACACCTTTGGATGTATGGAAAATGGCTTGAACAAGACTTGATGGTGGTGATATGGTGGATGGTGGTGGCGGCCGAAAGTGAGGGAAGAAGGAAGGAGAAAGCTTGTGTGTTTGTGTGTTGTTGAGAAGTGAGAGAGTGGTTAACCTTGGTGTTTATTTATAATCCATTATCCTCTTTAACCATCATGTATTATGCTTCTTAATGTCCAACACTAGCAATTATAATAATCAAAAGAAAAGGGTGAGGGTGTACCACCCTCATGACCGTCGAAGGGGGGGGGGGGGGTAGGGGGTTGGGTTGTAATGTTATGGTTACCAAATTAGTTAAGATCTAATGATATAGTTAGTGTGTTATTATGTGTGTTATAATATAAAGTGTGTTAGGGTGTTCGGGGACCCTAACTGGCTCAGAAAAGTAAAAACTATGTGTTTGACAATATTTTTATGTTCCGGGTAAAGTCCGGTTGTTCGGTTGGATGTTGATCCGTTAAAGTGCTAAATGAATCTTTAAAGTGTCTTTTGTAATACTTTTAGTGACACATTTATTTCCCAACACTTTGGAAAATATCTAGGACTATTTTGCCAAGTTTTTGCACTTTACAAGCATTATTAAATGCTGAATTTTGGTTATTTAGTGCAGAATTCTGCACTTAAGGTGTGTTTTAGGCACTTCCGAGCACTATAACTATCACCTAGTGACGCAGTTTTATGGTCCTCACTTCCCTACACTCCCTACTAGTGTAGTATTCTATCCCTGGCTCATATTGGCGTCAAAAACATTGTCTGTCTAGGTGCTGGCATTGTCAGCATATCTCTGGGTTATCTGCTCATTATGCTAACTGTACTTTGTGCACCATTGTTGTCACTAAAGTTTGTGTGTAATAACTGGAGTGACAGTACAGAATGTGATGCATGTTGTAACACCCATTCTTATAAATTAAGGTTTAACGTATCATTTACGAAAAACAATCATGTAATTAAGATTACATATGCATTGGAAATTACGGGTTTATTAAAATTTTTTACAATTTAAAAGTATACAACATATCATGTGTACGTTCGTCGTTTAACATAATAACGATACATAGTGCGGAAGCTTATTTCGTGATCGTGTTCGGTTCTTGCTCGTCGCTTGATCTTCATCCGTGCACTCTTGGCATTCACCTATGATCAAAACCAACTTAAAAGTTAGTTTTGATAGTCAAATATTAAGTTCAAACAAGTACAGCGGTTAAAATGACAAAATTTTAAAAATTTTCGGAGTTAGGGGGCTTCGCGTGACGCCAAGGGCCTAGGCGTCACGCCTAGCCCTGTTTTTCACAGCCTGTTGCCTTCAGCTGATGCTGTACATACCCTGCACGACCTGATTTCACGGAAACGACCATAACTTCTTCGTTATTGATCCGTTTTACCCGATTCTTTTTCCTACGCGTCCGTAATTTAATCCTCCATCTTATGGAGTTAAAATCCTACGTCCAACATAAGAAATTTTGAGACTTCTAAGCCTTCGACTCGTTACCTTTTTACCGAATTTTAACCCGTTTATGCATTTTATCAAACAAACGTATTTATTTGATTCCTATATCTCATACACTTCTTCAAATTAATGTTACCTACTATATTAGGTTTTAATCATAGGTTTATTACACAATTTAAACCTGTTTTCGCTCGTATGCTTATTTTGACCCGTTAAGGGTATTTAAGCACTTTAAAGCTTGAAATCGCTTTCATTCATTTCTAGCATCCTATTCCTACATTTCTTATCAAGTAATCTTCAACTACAACTCTTTGCATGTTGGATTTCAATGTGTATATCTATATGTTCAGAGTTTTACCCTTCGGATTGTTATTTTACGGCAAGACTCAAATAGAGCTATTTGACTAACGTATTACATCTTTCAACTTCTACACTTATTCTAAGTATTTATTTAATCATGAAACTTTTTTCCAAACAACCTTTAAGGGTTGTTTGTTCAATTTAATCTACAAGGGCATTTTGGTCAATTTTGGTCATTCTTTTACGACAAAGGACTTTCAGATACTTGTTTGACCCAAAAATTCGATATTTTAACTATAACCTTGTTTAGAAGCCATTATGTTTCTAAAACACTACAATTATAACTTGAATTATTCGGTTTATCTTTAAGATAACCAAATATCCAATTTGACCTTGTTTAACTCTTAGAAAACCTCAAGTTCTACATGATGAATTGAATCATTATACATACCTGGCTCGGATCAATATATTGACCCGTTTCAATACCTTGACTTAGTAGCCGCTAAGCAATAGCGATGTGCGTATCCATTTGATATTTATTCCTATAAACATGTAACTCGACAAACCATTAGTCGATATTGTCAAAGGGTGATAATTTCACCTATTGACCCGTTTATTTACCTAGTGATCTTCGTCACTTCCACTAAATGCCAATTTCATGTATTATGCTAATTTAAAGTCTACTAATCGAAAATACGAAATCAAGCATAATGTAACGGAACCGTAGTTACGTACCTTTTAAGCGTCCTTTTTCAAACGCGTATTTCCACCGGCTTGTCCACTTGACGATCCGGATTCCTCGCCTAAAGAGTTCAATTCACAATCCGTTTAGAACCCTTTTTATAAGTCTTAATGCACAATTTTCCATATCCATCAACATGCGTTTTTGTCCGATTTTCAACTTTCAAGCCTTCTTTGGGGCATTTTTACAAACACTTAACATGCAGAATTTTATATCTTTTATATTCTAATTCATGGATTGTCACTTAGCCTAGATTAACAAACATTGAGCTATCATTTATAGAATTAAACATCATATTTTTTTCAGAATTCAGTTTCTATGAATCAATTTGCACTAGAATAGTCTTCTAAACCCTAGTGTTCATCATTTTCTCACAAAACCCATGAACTACCTTCAATGTGTTCATGAGATTTCCTGAATTTAGACATTATTTCACATGTTGTTGTCTAGGTTTTACTCCTAGACACTATATCATCCCTATTCTATCCACATAGCAAACATGCAACATCAGATTTCTACTTTTCTAAATTCATGAGAATTTCAAGTAGTGAATTCTTGTCAAATTTTACATACCTTATGATCTCCTTGCAATGGGGATCACTAATCTATGTTCGATTTTCTCTTAGAACTTGATTTGAACCTTCAATTTCTGAAATTTGTGAAGTTTTTGGGTTTGAAGAACCCTGGTCGCCCTTCCCTTGCCTGGGTCGATCCTCACACACGCCCACAATATGTATTTGGGTTTTAATTTTCTTGTTTTATGAAATTAAGTTTCAAACTTAGCAACATAAGCCCCTTATGTTTAGTTATTTATTAAATCAGTCACAACCTTCTTATTTTAAATCCACATTCCCTCTTATTAACTAAACCAAACATTTCTAGTTAACTTAGCGGGTTCGGGGATATTTACGACTAAGTTTATTTTAGGTCCCGTTAACTCAGACCTTTTATAAACTTTATTTATCCATAGACCTTTATTTATCTTTTTATTAAATATTAGGTTTACTTACTTAAAAATCCTAATATTCACCGGGTAAATTTTACTACTAATGGTACTTTACCCGTCTTTTAGTATTAACGGGGTTTGATTACCAAACCCGTTTTCGGGGTGTTACACATGTGTATGTATGTAACAGAATTCAGTAAGCAGTTTAATCACAGTGGTAATCAAGCACAGTCATTAAGCATAAATTTAATATTAATTAATTGTACGGATGCATGCAAATTTGACAGTTGTCACATGTTTGGGGTTAAAGATTAATTTGCACAAATCAAATTTGTTTAGGATGGGGGTAGAGAATCAAGAGGCCATTGATATGGCAGAGGTGATTGGGTGCAACACAGACGATATTCCGCTAACTTACTTAGGGATTACGGTTGGGGCTAACATGAATAGGCTTGTAAATTGGAAACCGGTTATTGATGTCTTTGATAAATGGTTAACGGTTTGGAAAGCTAAAACTCTTTCGATTGGGGGGAGGTTAACTCTGTTCAACGCAGTGCTCGAAAGCTTACCAATCTAGTTTTTCTCTTTATATAAGGCTTTGGTTCGTATAATAAAATGTCTAGAAGCAAAAATGAGAAAATTTTTGTGGGGCGGAACGAATGAGATGAACAAAATTAATTGGGTGGTGTGGGATTGGGTAAGTTGTTCTAAAAAGAAAATGGGTTTGGGGATTAATAAGCTCAACAAGGTTAATGAAGCACTTCTTGCGAAATGGGGTTGGAGGTTTAGGGTGGGAAACCAAAGTTTATGGAGGAAGGTAGTGGAAGCTTGTCATTTTAAAACCAATCAGCGGGACTTTCTTCCTTTAAATGTAAAATTCCGGGTTGTTGGAGAAACATAGCTTTTATGATATCGAAAATGAAACTAGATAGAAAGGATTAAATTACTGGGTTAAGGGCAAGGTAGGGAATGTGGGATATCCGTTTTTGGATAGACACTTGGATGGGCGATCAACCGCTCATGGTTAAATGGCTACATCTCTTTGGTCTAGAATTGTTTAAATCGTGCAGGGTAATGGACAGGATCATAGCGGATTAGAGTAGTGGGAATGTTAACTGGAGTTGGGCTAGAGACCCGGAGTTGGAAGATGAGCTAAAAGAATGGCAAGATTGCCAAAGGGCTCTTGAGCTGGTGGTTCTTTCCGAAGTATAGACTCTTGGAAATGGTTGGGAGATGATACGGGGAATTTTTCGGTAAAATCGGTTAAATTATTGAAGGAAGCTGACAGAAGTGGAATTCATCTTCCGCCTTTTTATGGTGCAAATGGGTACCCCTTAAGTGCAACATTATGGCTTGGAAAAGGGAACCTTGCCAGACTTGCCATGAGGACGAATCTAAGAAGAAGAAACGTTAATGTTCTGTCGGTTCTTTGCCCATTCTGCGAGGAACAGGAAGAAACGGGGGAACATCTCTTCACGACATGCATGTTTTCTAATAGAGTCTATGTGAGTTTTAGTGATTGGTGCAACATTCCACCTTTTCTCATATTCAGCTTCAAAGATCTTCTGGAAGTACACAATTTCCTTAACTTGGAAAAGAAAGCTAAAAAGATTATACATGGTATTATGATTATCACATGTTGGTGCATATGGAGGGGTATGAATGATGCTATTTTCAATAACATCAAGCGGGGTTGGCAAGGGATTTTGGGAGAGGTAAAGTCTCAAGGTTATGGGTGGTTAAATAATAGGTTGCCGTTTAAGTTCATTAGATGGGAGGATTTGTGTAAATATCTGTTGTATATGTTGTTATTTGTTTGAGTGTCATTTGCCTGTTTGGGTCGGAGACATTGTGTTTTTGTTGGCCTTTTGTCCTTTTGGGTCGGAGATTGTTTTAATGAAGTTTACTTGTCAAAAAAATTGTGGTAAGCCGACTCGAGACAAACAAAGTTT
The DNA here is from genome assembly GCA_030545235.1 of Helianthus tuberosus. NCBI lineage: Eukaryota > Viridiplantae > Streptophyta > Magnoliopsida > Asterales > Asteraceae > Helianthus > Helianthus tuberosus. The sequence goes on along the minus strand of CM060447.1, from coordinate 77,928,216 downwards.
AAATCTTGCAAGATTCAGGCATAGATGGTTGGTTAACAGGAGTAGATTAGAATATGGGTGATAATTCTTAACATGATCCGAAAGCTGATACGAAAAAAATAGGTTTTGGGTTGACTAACACGACCCGTTTAAAAACAGTTTGGGTTGACCCATATTAAAAACAAGTTGGGTTCCGGTTGACCCGTTAACCCGTTTAAGTATTAAAAAAGAAACATTTGTGTTTTGGCATACCATATTATCTACTTTTCCCACTTATACTCACCGTTAAACACATTATTGATAACCCGCTTACAACCCAACAACACGCTTATAGCTTGTCAACATGTATGACTCATTTAAAAAACGGGTTAAATAGGTCGTGTTTGGGTTGACCTGAATTTATGTGTGTGTGCGGGTTAGGGTTGAATCTTTTACACGAATAATGATATGGGTCGGGTTTGCGTTACACATTTTAACCCACCAACCTGCTAATTCGAACCTATTAACCTGACACAATTAACACTCATAAATTAGGAATAGGAGCAGTTCTATAAAAAAACAAATAATTGATTTTTCAAAGGTGTTAGGAAAAATAGTCAATAACAATATATAGACTTATACATGAGTTATTTAACCGATGAATACAAGTTTACATTTCATAGAGCTTTGCAACAAGTTATAATTTAGAGTTAAATGTCATTTTAGTCCCTGTGGTTTGGGTCATTTTGCTAATTTAGTCTAAAGGTTTCATTTTTCACCTGTGGGTCCAAAAAGGTTTCACCGTTGTCATTTTAGTCCAGTGGGTTAACTTCATCCATGAATTCTGTTAACGAGAAAGGCAATTCGGTCATTTTATATGGCCGAATTGCCCATGTAGTTCACAGAATTTCATATAAAATGACCGAATTGCACTTCTCGTTAACAGAAAAAATGGATGAAGTTGATCCAGTGGACTAAAATGGCAACGATGAAACATTTTTGGACCCACAGGCTAAAAATGAAACATTTAGACTAAACTGTCAAAATGGTCCAAACCATATGGACTAAAATGACATTTAACTCTATAATTTAACAATAAAACATCGATGTAAAAAATAAGGTGCTTGAAATAAAGTGGATGAGTATAAGGGGGCGTTTGGTTCGCGGAATGATTTGGAATTGAAATTGGAATTTGTATAGGAATTAGAATTTGAAGGAATTGGATTTGGAATTTAAACATTCCAATTGGAATTAGAAATTGCTGGAAATGGAATCTCAATTCTATTTTTGTTGTGTTTGGTTGTCAAATGAATTGGAACCCATCACCCCGGCACCCACAACCACCAGTTCAGGTCGAAACAGTTCGGGTCGAAACGGTTTGATTTGAAACGGTACTGGTCGAAACGGTACGGGTAGAAACGGTACGGGTCGAAACGGTACGGGTCGAAACGGTTCGGGTCGAAACGGTACGGGTCGAAACGGTACGGGTCGAAACGGTACGGGTCGAAACGGTACGGGTTCGGAACGATACGTGTCGAAACGGTTTGTGTCGAAAATGTTACAGGTCGAAACCGTTCACGTCGAAACGGTTCGGATCGAAACCAGTGTGGTTCGAAACGGTTCGGATCAAAACGGTACGATTTGAAACGGTGCGTGTCGAAACGATCTAAGATTCCAATGAATTTACTTTAATTCCTACACATATAGTAATGATTTTGAATTCCTTTAGTTAAAGGAATTTGAAGGAATTCATGCCTAATTTCAATTCTATTGTCAACCAAACACATGAATATTGTAATTGTGATTCCAATTCCATCGAATTATGTGAATCAAACATCTTAAGAGATGAAATTCAAATTCCAATTCCCTTAAATTCCATTGAATTCTTGCGAACCAAACGCCTCTAAGCGTACAAACACTGAATCCAAAGATACACATTTACATTAATACTATTAAAAGTGCCTTTGACTTTTTGTTTTAATTTTAATTTCAGTTTTATACATTATACTACAAATAATAGTTATATCTAATAGTATGTTATAATATAACAAAAATTAACACAAGATTAGTGCTAAAACTTTAAGAACTTTAGAAATGTTATAAGAGAAAGAAGAAGATAATTGTATAACTTATAAAAGTGTATACATGAGGTACATTTTCTCTTCTACCTTGAGCTAGTATTTATACTACAAAAAGATTAACTATTTGGTAGACAAGGTTAACTATTTGGTAGACAAGATTAACTATTTAGTAGACAAAGTTATCCATAAGTTTGACAAAGAGTTCATCCACTTGCTTGGTAAATCTAGAGGTAAATCTTGATCTTCATGGTAAACATTTTCTCTAAGAGACGAAGAATCGTATACCGGATGATGTACGGTCCGCGATTTGCCCGGTGAGTTTCTCCGCTCTCCAACGAAGTCTTGGACGTTCCAGCGATCTCTGGTCTTCTCCTTCAAAACAAGTCGAAAGGTTCCCGTCGTGAACTCTGAGCGGCTCCGGTGAAACCTCTAAACTCCGGTGACTCCTGATTTCTCCGGCGAGTGTTTATGATGTTCGAAACGGTTTGCGAGTGGTAGTGGTTGCCGTGGTGTTTCCGGTACGTCTCCAATGAACTCGGTTCACTCCGGCGATTCCTGGGTTATTCCGGCGGGTGTGCGGGTCAAGGAAGGAGTGTTGTGGTGTTGTGAAGGTGTCGAGATGGATGAAGGATTCGGCTTTTATAGAGTTCGCATGACTCGCAAAGTATGGAAATGATTTGAGACCGATTTGTATGTGTCTTGTAATATAAGTCTAGGTTCACTTTCTTTGTAAACATGGTAAGTTAGAAATTAGCGTAACAGAATTCGGATACGCGGAATTGTATCAATCAGCGAGAAAAAGGAAGGAAAGCTGGTTGTTCGCTGTTCTGTTTTTGGGCGGCAAAATCAAGTTTAAACCGGTGCGAAGTGTATATATATGTGGCACAGGAGTCTTTGCATCTAGTTAAGTGGCACAGTGGTTCTGTGTGTTACTTTCAACCGGGTAGACCCGGGTTCAACCCTGGTCTACTCATATATTATTATTATTTTTTTGTTCAATCCAGATTTTCTTTATAAATGATTATTAGTTTCACACAAAAGGCCCTTGTATTGTTTAACTTAGATTAACTTGGTTATATTACTTAAAAAAAAAAAAACAAACTCGGAAAACTAACTAAACTAACTAGATTATTTTTAAAAGTGAAAAGAATAAAACTTTTAATTAATTTAATTAATTAAACAAATAAATAAATAAATGACCATATTTATAACGAATTAAGGATAAAAGATCTTTTAACGATTAATTATTTTGCGAAGTTCTCGAGTTTCAAGGGTTAGGATCTGAATTTCAAAACGGGTCGGATTTTGGGATATTCGCTTTTGACGGATGTTACATAAAGAAACATGAGAGCATCTGCTGGATGCGTCTATCAAGACCATGTAATATTTAAACGGTCCACATTGTGGATGAATTGGTCCACATATATCACCTTGAATTCTTTTAAGAAACATTGGTGATTCCTTGTCAACTTTTAAGGACGAAGGCCTTGCAATTAGTTTTCCAAGTGAGCAAGAGGTACATAGAGGCATTTTATCTGATTGGGGGATCTTTTGATATTTCAGTGGATGTCCATGTGTGTTTTCAATAATCCTTTTCATCATTGTAGATCCTGAATGGCCTAGTCTGTCATGCCATAAGTTAAATGTCTCAGGATCACAAAAACTTTCTTTTACTGTCATATGTGCTTGAAGCACATTAATGTGTGTATAATGCAAACCAGAGTGGAGCATTGGCAGTTTTTCCAATATATGATCTTTGCTCATGATGTGCAAATATTTTTTGTTATCAAAAGTCCTTGACTGAGTATCATATCCATTATGATATATGTTTTTTAAACTCAACAAGTCTCTCATTGATTTTGGGGAAAATAAAGCATTCTTTATTAAGAGTTTTGTACCATTTGGTAATATTAAATTAGCTTTTCCCACTCCTTCTATCAAGTTTGTAGGACCTGATATTGTATCAGTGGTTTCTTTTGTTGGTTTCAACTCATAAAAATATTTCTTAGATTTAAGTATAGTGTGTGTGGCTCCACTATCCGCTATACATATATCTGCATCATTTGTTTGCTCTTGTGCTCCAGTTGTATTCATTTTAATATTGAAAATATAAAGAGAAAAAATAATAAGTGTATAACGAAGGCATTATGAATTATTTTTTAATAAGAAGTTTATTTATTAGTTGAAAACGTTACATGAAAAGAAAGACTAATGAAACATAATAAATATAGTTATAATCATGGTTGTAAAACAAGGTTTCCAAAGCCGAGTACTCCCCGATTAGTCGCTACAAGGCAGGCTGCCGAGACGACTTTCTTTGACTCCGCCTAATTACTCGGAGGCGGTCAAACGCGGTCAAACTCGGCCATAATTGGATCTAGTAGGTCAACTCGGGCCTAGTTTGACTTAAATAATAATATAACATAATTTCTATATCTATCATATTAAATAATGAATATCATTTTCATGTATTTTGTTATAAATATTAGTAAATTTGTGTTATTTGACATATATTTAATATCCAAAAAGTAATTTCTTTATAATTTAACATGTCCGAGTACTCCCCGAGTACTCTCCGTGTAGACCGAGTACTCTCAACTCCCCGGTCGTCCGACTAGGGAGCGCCTAGCGACTTTTGCAACCATGGTTATAATAAAGGAAACTACATAATTGTTGCATATAATTATTACAGCTTAGCAAACATTTGTTTCAGAGTTCCATGTCATTGGTATAGTCGGCGACATTCAGCTCGACGTTGATATCATTAAAATTATCCACATGGTTCACCTCCTTTTCTTTTCTTTTGAGAGAGGCTTGGTAAATTTTACATAAATGTGAAGGTGTACGACAAGCCTTTGACCAATGGTTTGTACTCCCACATCTGAAACAAGAAGTGCCATTATTTTCGGACCTACCAGCTTCATTCCTTTTGTTATACTGGTTGGAATTAGTATTTTGTGGAGTGTGGTAATTGGTGGTTCTTTGATTTCAACCACGACCGCGACCGCGACCACGGCCATGGGAATTACCTCGAAAATTATTATTTCCTTTGAAGGAATGGTTACGACCATTACCTTTACCAAAATGGCCACGGCCTCGTCCCCATTTTCTTCCAGAGTCTTTAGTATCATCATTAATAACAACATTTGCTTCTGGAATGGCTAATGATCCAGTGGGACGAGCTTGATGATTTTTCATTAGTAGCTCATTGTTTTTCTCTGCTACGAGGAGAAATGAATTTAGATCAGAATATCTTTGAAACCTCTGCAACAGATATTGTTGTTGTAAGTTTATATTTGATGCATGAAATGTGGAGAAAGTTTTCTCCAACATATCTTCCTCCGTAATAGTTTGCCCACTGAATCGGAGTGTTGCGCATATTTTGAACAAAGCAGACGTGTATTCATTCACCTTTTTAAAATCTTGGAACCTGAGATTGTTCCATTCATCTCTAGCAGTGCGAAGTAAAACTTTTCTTTGATGATCAAATCTGCTTTTTAAATCTTCCCACAAAATGTATGGATCCTCACAGTTTGAATATTCAAATTGCAACATCTCATCAATGTGTTTATGGAGGAAGACATCGGCTTTTGCCTTGTCTTGATCGCTACAATTATTCCACTTCGTTATCGTTTCCAAAACACCCATTGATTTGAGATGTCGCTTAACATGTGCCGTCCACGGCATATAATTTTCTCCGGTGATATTAAGAGCCGGGAATTTAATTTTTGCGATGTTTGCCATTTTGTTGAATGCTTATGATGGATATCTTTGTGCTTAAGGTCTTTCTTGATTAGGATATGAGCGGCTCGTGCTGATAACAGGGTTTAATATAACAAGAATTAACACAAGATTAGTGCTAAAACTTTAAGAACTTTAGAAATGTTATAAAAAAAAAGAAAAAAAGAATTGTATAACTTATAAAAGTGTATACATGAGGTGCATTTTCTCTTCTACCTTGAGCTAGTATTTGTACTACAAAAAGATTAACTATTTGGTAGACAAGGTTAACTATTTGGTAGACAAGATTAACTATTTAGTAGACAAAGTTATCCATAAGTTTGACAAAGAGTTTATCCACTTGCTTGGTAAATCTAGAGGTAAATCGTGATCTTCATGGTAAACTTTATGTAATATTCATAACATAGTATTATTTTTCTCATATAACTTTCGTTTAATAGTTTTTTTTTATAAGAATTAAATATGTGATTGCGTTAGGTTTTTTTTCTTGGCATTCCACTATAATTTTTACTGAAAACAAAGTTGTATTTGAAAAATGTCGGTACACTGATGAATGGAGCGGCTACCGACCGAACAACAACGGTACCGGTATAAGTGATATCAGTATCGGTAATCGCGATTATGGTTTTCGATTGATATAATACATAATTTTATTTCTTGGGTTACATCATACAACTTTTGTGTAATAATACCATTATAACTAAAATAAGTTTTTTAGTCGCTGATATCGAACCTTACAAATTTTTAATTTCCGCTATAACGCGTGGTTTCATCCACTAGTTGATCACTTGATCAAGCCATTTACAAGAAGTCTAAGATTCTTAGCAAGCTCGTTCTCTTGGATTTTACTCAATCCAACCCACACGCAGAGAGATGCAAATTTGATCCGAATGACTTGGAAAATCTGAACTTGTACATGTTTGCGAATCGATCAAAACTCTTGGGCTAGTGCAAGCTAGTGAAAATAGACAATTTTCCTAACAAATAACTAGATGTACCAAGTAAGATAGGCTTTAGTTTTATTTTTATTACTCTATTTTTTCAACCTACCATAGTAGACAGTTAGACACACTCTCAGATGTTAATTGCAAACTCACAGTGATATTCAGACCGTTGTAACTGTTTTTTGGTCTGCAAAGTTTATTATTATTGTGCATTAATGTTAGGTCCCTCACTCCCCATCATTTAATGACTGCCTTGCACTTGGTTGGCTTAGCCATAGTTCACACCAAGAGCACCATACTTCTCGGACCACCAAGGGCCAAAGTCCCCACTTTTGGTCATGTCGACTACATGATGTCTTAAATCCCAGCCAAAGCAACCTTATACAAGAATAAATATTACTATAAAAAAATCGTGATTGTGACATTTAAATTACTGTAATAGAATATTAGCTCACCAAAGACTATGAAGAATATTTAAAGATGATTTGTGTAACAGAATTTATTAATCAGAAAACAAAAGGTATAAGTTGGATTAAACAAAGATCATTAACAAAACGAGCAGAAGACCATGAAAAGGGACGTACACTTTGATTGTGATGATACAACAAATTATCAAGGACAATTTACTTGTTATTTTATTCAGTTTTCATACACAATACGTTCGTTGATCTAATAATGCAAACAACTTATTAGTTTATTGTGTTTACTAAATAGTTTTAGAAAACTTGTAAAGTTTCCCTATCGAACTAGTTTATTAACCTAATATATATATAGGGTAATGTTCATTTGAGAACCACCCTTATTGCGAGAACCGCGAGAACCAATATGAACACATAATAAAATCTAAAAAAAATCAAAAAAACACTAAAAAAAATTTTTTTTAACATTTTTTTTAACAAAAATCGCTATATTTAGTTACCCAAAAAAATAAAACTTTTTTTTTTCGAGTAACAGTTATTTATGCACATGTGCATATGTATCATTACTTCAACAAATTCCGTAATACGTTATCAGTAATAGACAATTGCACTTTAATTTACAATACCATCTGTAATACACTACTTTTTACATTACCAATATTCAAAATGCACATGTGCATCATTAGGTATAACCATGATATAACATGTTTTGATACAAAAAGTTTGTGATTTTGAATGGAGAAGTAGGCCCATATACATGTTTTTTGGTTAGTTATATCTAGTGGTTGATGGTTTGGCTATAGTTGTTACTTTATGATTTAATATGATAACTGGATGGTATGAATGGTGTTGATATACATGTAATAAAGTCAAAATATTGGTAATGGTATTGTATTATGGATGGTAGGAGGTAATGATATTGTATTATGGATGGTAGGAGGTAATGGTAGTGTATTATGGATGGAATGATAGATGAAAGAGAATGTGTATTCAAAGTAGTGTACCAAAACACCTTATTTCATGTTGATACATATAGATGCACACGTGCATTTCTAATATTGTTAACGTAAAAAGTAGTGTATTACACGTGATAGTGTAAATGAAAGTGCAATTGACTAATATTTGTAATGAATTACGGAATTTGACAAATAAATGATACATATGCACATGTGCATGGATAACTGTTACTCGAAAAAAAATTATTTTTTTTATTAACAAAATATAGCGATTTTTCCAAAAAAAAAAAAATAGTAAAAAAAAATTTGGGTGTTTTTTAGATTTTTTTAGGAATTACTGTTTGTGTTCACACTGGTTCTCGCTATTCTCGCAATAAAGGGTGGTTCCTAAAGGGTCTTTCTCCTATATATATATATATATATATATGGGGTTAGGTTAACGTAGAAATGCCCTTATCGTACATTACGTACGCTATCATCTCAGCCGTCAGGTCTTCATCCCACATTGAAATGACATGTTTTTTTTTTGTAACAATTTCGCATGTTGGTTTTTTAACATGCGATTTCATCAAAATTACCACATGCGAAATTGTTACAAAAACCAACATGCGATTTCATCAAAATTATCACATGCGAAATTGTTACAAAAACCAACATGCGATTTCATCAAAATTATCACATGCGATTTCACTATATCATACGAAATGTATGTTAAGGTATATTGTATTTTACACTTTGCCTATATATATATGTGTATATATATATATATATATATATATATATATATATGACAAAGATCCGTTAGGAACCACCCTTTATTGCGAGAACCGCAAGAACCAATGTGAACACAACCAAAAATTCCTAAAAATAGCTAAAAACACACAATTTTTTTTTTTATATTTTTTTATAAAAAAATCGCTACTTTTAGTAGCAAAAAAAAAATAAATTTTTTTTTTGCTACTAAAAGTAGCGATTTTAACATAAAAAATATTAAAAAAAAATTTTTGATTTTTTTTTTTTAGATTTTTTTAGGTTTTTTGGGGGTTTAGTTTTTAGCATGGGGGAGGGGGGTTTAGGTTTTTGGTGGGTGGGGGGTTAGGTTTTTTGGGGGTTTTAGTTTTTAGCATTTAGCTTGGGGGGGGGGGGGGTGGGGGTTAGGTTTTTTAGCTATTTTAGGTTGTGTTCATATTGGTTCTCGCAATAAAGGTGGCTCTCGCATGAACCTTACCCTATATATATATATAGGGTAAGGATATATAGAAAACCACTTTTAGCTAGAAAACCCGGGAAACTCTAAGCTCCCGACATTTTTTTTTTTGAAAAAAATAACATATGTAATATACATGTTTTTAAGACTTTTGGGCCAAAAAAAACAAAAAAGCGCCGAGAGGATTTTTTTTAAAAAAATAAACAAATTTCAGCATTTTTTGTGTAACACGTGTTACATTGCAAAGTTGCTGAAATTTGTTTATTTTTTTTAAAAAAAACCCTTCGGCGCTTTTATGATTTTTTTGGCCCAAATGTCTTAAAAACATGTATATTACATATGTTATTTTTTTCAAAAAAAAAAAAATGTCGGGAGCTTAGAGTTTCCCAGGTTTTCTAGCTAAAAGTGGTTTTCTCCATATACTTACACTATATATATATATATATATATATATATATATATATATATATATATATAGGGTGAGGTTCTAGAGTGAACACTAGTGTATTTGCGAACTAAGTGAACAAATCCTGGCCAGTGATCTACACACGTGTATGGACATGATCTCATAATCAAATCGTATAATACACTAGTGTATTTCAACATCAGATCCTGGCCATTGATCTAGACACGTGTATGGCCAGGATTAGTTCACTCAGTTCGCAAGCTACATTAGTGTTCACTCTTAAACCTAATCCTACATATATATGTATATATATAGAGAGAGAGAGAGAGAGAAATTGCAATTTAAGTCTAGTAATTTTGACACAAAATGCCACTATAGTCTATGGTAAAATAGTTTTTTTCCCTCACCTGGGTCCCTTATGTTCCCCTTTTTTTCATTTTCGCTCAACCCACTAACTATATCCAAAAAGGCTAGTTAATTTAGAGGTATTTCCGTCCTTTTATATATTTGTTTTTCTTTTTGTTCTTCAAACCCTATTATTATAACTAGTGGGATCCACCCTCCACCATATCCACCGGATCTGCTATAACTAGGTCTACCAAAATCACCATGATATCCATATCCATAACCAAAACCACCATATCGACTACTAAATCTTGAATCACCGTTTCTACAGACCCGCCACCCTGCATCCACAGCAATTTGAGGAAGCTTTGATAAATCAGAAATGAAATAACTTCGTTTCTTAAAATGAAACTTTAAATAAGATAATTTACGAAATATGATAATTTAAGAAAATAAATCTGGACCATAATTGAATTTAAAATTTAAAAAAATTCCTTTTCTGATAAGTAACAGAAAGATAAAAAAAAATCAATATTTTATTGGCTTTTTAAATATATATTTACAAAAATTGAAAAGAATTTACAAATAAATCCATATCTATCTATACTTACTATAAAATGAGAAATCCTAATTACATAAGAAAAGCTGATGTGTCAGCCAGAGAGGCTGTCCAACAATGCTTTTCTTATGTCGTTACTCCATCATAAAGTCTAATATATAAAATCATTTTAAATTCTGTCTAAACCTCTGCCAGAGTAAACATCTGCTCATTTATATGTGACTTTACTTTAATATCTAGCAGCGGTTGTTGTTATGCTCCGTAATGCTTTTAGATCACCAGATGTTTAAGGCTAATTACCGACAAATTCAAATTCAAAAATGCATGGGAATAAGTAATTTGCAATTAATGCATGTTACTCAGAAACTCATGTCAATCATCCTTCTTATATAAGGCTTTTCTTCTCATTTTCCTCTTCATATTTCATCACACTTTCATCTTCTCTGATTTTGAAATTTAAAATTTAAAATTTAATCACAATCCGAATTCCAAATTAGAAGCATGTCAATATCAGTTGACAGTAACAATCTTAGTTTTGTTAACGATTTGAATCCTGTGAAAGATATGTGGAACATGAAAGCGAGAATTATTCGAAAATGGAATCAAGGTTACAAAATGGATCTCATCTTCATTGATGAAAAGGTAATTTGTATCTCAGCTTTTCCGTTTTATTAGAGAATGTAGTTGTGTATGCTAAACATATACTTTCTTTAAATGTTCTTCAGGGTGCTAAGATTCAAGCAGGTATTAAGAGTCATCTGATACCTGTTTTTGATGGACAGCTTCGATGCTGTTGTGATTCTGTTGAAATTTGGTGTTGGTGAGAATAAAGATTTATATAAAGTAGTAGTACAGCCTTATAAAATCAACTTTTATAGATGCACAATTGTTACTCCTATAAGAGATTGGCAAGGTGTTGAGTATGGTTCAACTTCAGAGCTTATGAAGATATTCTTCAAGCAGAGGCGTTAAACGCTTTGAGTGTTGGTAGTGTATATTTTTGTAATCATGTCTTCCTTGTATAATATTAGAGAGTTTTACTTATACTCTTGTATAATGTGATCATATAGATGTTGCTGGATTTGTGGTTTGTTGTGGAGATCTTGAAATCTTTGATCGACCTCCAAAGGAGACTAAGAAGATCAACTTCGATATTCAAGACTTAGAGTAAGTTGTTATTTACATGTGCAGTCATGTACAGATCATTGTTTGTATTTAATGATGTTAATAAATAAGATGAAGAATGTTTATATTTAATGTGGGATCATGGTAATGGTAATAAGTGAGATCTATAGTGTTTGTATCTAATGCTGAATCATGGTAATAAATGAGATCAACAGTTTATTTTTAGTGAATATGTTAGTTAATTTATGGCTCATTTCCTACTTTAATAAATGTCATAACTTTTCCCTGATTTTGTGTTTTTATTCATTCAATTTGGTTTTGATATTAGAGATTTGTAAAGAAATGGTCATAAATTAGTCTTTAGTATATCGTCATACGAATATTGTTTTCATGTAGGGGTAAGGTTTTGCGGTGTACTGTGTGGAATGATTATGCTCTGCAGTTTAAGGACTTTATCTCTAAAATCCCACCTCATGAGCATGTGATGGTTGTTATACAGCATGGAAAGTGTAAGGAATGGAAATGTATTTTTGTTACTTTCTGCAAATCATAACTATACTGTTTATTTCTGGCAATATAAAGACAGATATACATTAAATATCTATATACTTTTGCATGTAGGTGAATATACAGTTCAAAGTGATAAGTTTGCAACACGAATTTTTCTGAATGAAGAAATTGATGAAGTTAATAAGCTAAGGAGGAGGTAATTTGTCAATGTAATTTCTATTGTATATAGATGTTCAAGTCAACTACTTGGTTTCATGTTATTTGTATACTAATTCAAATCATTTGTGGTATTCAAAAGTCTTATACTGAAATTTGGACAAGGGAGTAGTTCTACTTCTCAAACAATACTATCGTCTCAGAGTGTTTTTCCATTGCATAAAGAATTTGTAACTGATGGTGTGAAGAAACATGTTGATGAGATTAGTGAGATAGAAAAGGTTTCACATATTTTTATATAGTTTGGTTATTTGTTTGGTTTATCACCTCCATGTTTGTCAAACTAGAGATTACAAGTTCATATATTGTTTTTACAGGAAATGTCATGTGTTGTGGTTGTGACAATTAAGATTGTGCAAGAAGTGTATGGTTGGTTTTATCCTGCCTGTCGTAAGTGTTTCAAGAAGGTGATGGGTAAAAGTGAATACTTGCAGAATGTTGAAAATGTTTCGGATGATATTGTTCGATTGCCTGCGACTTCTTTGGTTTGTCCCAAATGTCGTAGTGAATGTACATCCATCACCACAAAGTAAGCAATGATGATTATTTAACGTTATATTTATATAAGTAACATTTTAAGACTGATATTTGAATATAGTTTTGCAGTTTACTTAGTTATCTGTATATATTTCAGGTTCAAGGTGCAAGTCCGAGTGCAGGATGAGAGTGGTAGTGATTCTTTTGTTATGTTTGATAGAGATGTTCAGAAGCTTCTTGGATTAGCGGCGAGTGACATAAGAGAGAGGCATGTTAAGGCCAATGATACTGGATGTTTCCCTCATGAGATATTTCGATTGGTTGATAAGAAGTGTTAGTGCATACGTCTGTCGACTTCGTCTTGTATCGAGTCTTGTACTAGCATTGTTAGATCAGGGCACGTTGTACGAGAAAATAGGGTTTGGGTGTGATTAAGCTAATTCCGCTTGAAAGTGGCAAGTGACATTTCAAGCGAAATTAACATGAGCTATTTCGCTTGAAATGGCTTTTACCACTTTCAAACGAAATCACCACCCTTATAAATACCCAAGTTGTGTTGTCATTTATAATTTTTGGAATTCCGGTACCGAAGTGCTGCCGACGTGTCTACTGATCTGAAAACTTGTTATAATCAATATACAAGACATTTAGAAGTAAATCAAGCTGTTTTACAAGTCAATTCATCTGTTTCCGCCTCTTGAATTGATAAGAATTCTTCTGATTGACTCGTTTGGGTCACAGAACGATCCTACAAGTGGTATCAGAGCTCAGGAGGAAGAGTTCTTGCCAAAACAACCATAAAATCTGTCTTCTACACCTTCTTTTACAAAATTCATAAGTTTTTACGGTCAAATTGGATTGAATTTCACATATTGTGTGCGAAACAGTGTTTTAAAGAATCCTTGAAAGAATTGGACCTTAATTCAGCTTAAAAATGGTAAAAATTGTAATTTCGTTTGAAAATGATTTCAGATTAAGTGACGTCAGCAGCATTTCACACGATATTAGCATTTGATTCCGCTTGAATTCGCTATTTCGTTTGAAAAGTACACCTAATTCCGCTCGAAATAGCTTATTTCGTTTCGGGGTGTAATTCCGTTTGAGAAGTTTCAAGCGAAATTAGTTAATTTCGCTCCAAAGTGTGATTCCGTTTGAAACTCCATCTGGTTCACACGAAATCAGATATTCCGTGGGAAAGGTATCTTGTTTGAAAGTGGTATTTCGCATCAAAGGTGTAAGACCCAGTTTATACTACTAGATTTAATAACATAAGACCTTGCATTTCATGCCAAAATTTGTAGTTTACAAAAAGTTTCAAGACTTGAAAGTTATAACTAGACACAACATTCACGTTTTGATCCTACGAAACTATATTCAAGATAGAAACTACAATTGTTTACATAATTTTAAAACAAAAGATCAAGTGCGGAAGCATTTGTTTGAGTGTTCGGTTCGGATACTTATGCTTGATCATCATCCTTCTACTAGAGTACCTGAAAAACTGAACATTTTTAGACAAATGTTAGTATTAAGGTCTTTGAACAATAATATAATTGAAACGGTGTTTAAAGACCAAATAACGCAACCATGAAAAATGAAATTCTGTTTTTGGAACTGAGTGCTACCGTAACTTACGGTAGTCACCGTAAGTTACGGTGGCTCATGGAATTTTTGTAACCTGCCGTAAAGCAGGAAGATCCTACCGTAGCTATTTGGTTACTACCGTAAGTTACGGTATCACCGTAACTTACGGTAGACACTGAACATGTTTTCTTGCTTTGTTGTTGTTGTCATTCTATTCCCATTTTGCAGCAATATTATCTTGAACATGATTATCACTAACTAAGGTTAGGATACTCATGTTCTGATTATTACCACTATCGTGTTTCACTTTTCCCATGAGGGTTCGCTTACGAAATAATTTACATATTAAAAACCAAGGTTTCGTGTTCGTTAACTACTCTACTTGACATGTTTACTCTCAACTCGTTTTGACCCGTTTTTACCTGTTTGAGACGCAAAGTCACTTTCGTGACATAATGGTCTATCTTGTTTACCATGCTTTAAACTACGACAATAAAACATATAAATAATCTTAATGTAACGAAACGGTAATTTCGTACCTCTAGAGCACGCCTTTCCCCCGTGAATTCCCTCCGGCTTGTCCGCTTGATGATCCGGACTCCTTGCCTAGAAAATTCAGTTTTACAACTTGTTTAGAACTCTTTTCATGACCATAATCACATCATTATGAGCCATGACTAAATCTGCGTTTTCCTCCTATTCTAACATTTAATTCCTCACTTAGGCATTTCAACGAACACCTAACGAGTCAGATTTTTCTACAATCATTACTAAGTTCATGACTTGCAATTTAACACTTAATTTCACTTTAATTAAGCAAATTGTACACATTTAAACATTCAATTACTGAATTTCCTCATACAATTCAGCTTTTCACTAGATTAAAATTTCATAATCCTAGTGCTTGTCTAGTCTTTACAATATCATAAATCACCTACAATGGTGATTGTAATTTCTTCAAGTAACATGCAATGATTTTCACAAATAATCATCTAGGGTTTAACCCTAGACAACATATTACTTCAAGATTCATTCATGCATGACATATCTAGGTTCAATTTCAGTTATTCACCATTAACCTAGAATTTATGGTGAATCAAAATATCAAAATTATACATACCTTTTGATCCTTACTACGAGGGGATTACTAATTTATGTTCAAGACTTGATTTAGGGCAGATTTGAAGCTTCAATTTGGAGATTTTCTATGAGACAAGGGTTTGAAGAAATCCCTGTGGTCGCCCCCTGCCCTTTGTTCGACCAGGCACCCAATTTTGGGGTGTTTGGTTTTGTTTTGGTTACTATTAGTAACCTAAGTTTCAGTTTTGACAAGTTTAAACCCTCAACTTTGATTTATCCTTAAGTTTGAGTGTTTTAACCCTATCATGGGTTATTTCAAGACTTGTAATTAACTAGGTTAAAATTCCTAGTTGGTTGACTCTTGTTTATTTTTACTTTTAAATTTTAATATAAGGATTTATATTTTCGGGGTGTTACAAGTTCACCCCCCTTAAAAAGGGTTTCGTCCCCGAAACCGAATTACGTACCAAATAAAGTAGGGTGACGACGTCGCATCTCTTCTTCGGACTCCCACGTAGTGTCCGAACCTTTCCTATGCTCCCATTTGACTTTAACTTGGTCAGTTTGTTTATTTCGTAAATGTTTGACCTTTCGATCTAAAATCTCCACCGGTCTCACAGCATAATTTAGACTATTATCCACTTCGATATCATCGTAATGGATATAGGTCGTTTCGTCTGCTAGGCACTTTCTTAATTGTGATACATGGAACGTGCTATGAATTCCACTTAGCTCCTCTGGTAATTCAAGACGGTAAGCTACCTTGCCAACTCTCCCGATAATTTTAAACGGCCCAATAAACCTTGGGCTTAGCTTCCCCCTTTTTCTGAATCTAATAACGCCCTTCCATGGGGAAACTTTTAGCATGACCATGTCACCAACTTGAAATTCGATTGGCCTTTTCCTTTTATCAGCATACGCCTTTTGCCTGTCTTGAGCCGCTTTCAAGTGTGCCCGAACTATATCGATCTTTTCATTCGTGGCTCGTACTATATCTTGGTGGGCGAGTTCACGTGGTCCCACTTCACCCCAACATACCGGGGTTCGACACTTCCTACCGTAAAGCATTTCGTATGGTGCCATCTTAATACTAGATTGGTAACTGTTGTTATATGAAAACTCGACTAACGGTAGGTGAACATCCCAACTACCTCCAAAGTCGATTATACACGCCCGTAGCATGTCCCCCAATGTTTGTATCGTTCTTTCACTTTGTCCATCCGTTTGAGGATGGTACGCAGTGCTAATGAACAATTTGGTCCCCATTTGCTCTTGGAAATCTCGCCAGAAATTCGAAGTAAACCGGGTATCC
Organism: Helianthus tuberosus; assembly: GCA_030545235.1. NCBI lineage: Eukaryota > Viridiplantae > Streptophyta > Magnoliopsida > Asterales > Asteraceae > Helianthus > Helianthus tuberosus. The sequence goes on along the minus strand of CM060447.1, from coordinate 77,911,296 downwards.
CTATCAGACACGATGGACACCGGCACCCCATGACGTGCTATGATTTCATTGGTATAAACTTCTGACATCTTTTCTAACGTATAAGTCTCACGAATCGGAATGAAATGAGCACTTTTCGTCAATCTATCCACCACTACCCATATGGCATCAAAACCACGATTCGTTTTTGGCAACTTGGTTAACAGATCCATTGTAATATGTTCCCATTTCCAAACCGGAATTTCTAACGGTTGGAGTTTGCCGTATGGTTTCTGGTGCTCCGCCTTGACTTGTAAACATGTCAATCATTTTTCCACATACTTCGCCACGTCCCTCTTCATTCCGGGCCACCAATAATTTTGTTTCAAATCATTGTACATCTTGGTTGCACCCGGATGAATCGAATAACGGGATTTATGAGCTTCATTAAGTAGAAGCGCCTTTACTCCACAAGTATGTGGGACCCATATCCTTCCGGATTGAGTCTTCAACCCGTGATTCCCATCCGACAAATCTTTCAATTGACCGATTATTCTTTCTTTCTTCCAATTTTCTTCTTTTACTGCTTCTAACTGCGCCTCTCGAATACGTTCAAGTATACCCGAGGTCACCACGAGTTGCATCGACCTCACTCGTATTGGGACATAGTCCGCTTTTCTGCTTAGAGCGTCCGCTACCACATTTGCCTTTCCGGGGTGATAATGTATCTCACAATCGTAGTCTTTCACCGTTTCCAGCCATCGCCTTTGTCGCATATTTGACTCTTTCTGATCAAAGAAGTATTTCAAGCTCTTGTGGTCGGTGAATATGGTGCACTTTACCCCATACAAGTAATGCCTCCATATTTTTAATGCAAATACCACCGCCGCCAACTCGAGATCGTGCGTGGGATATTTCTTCTCGTGTATCTTCAATTGTCTCGAGGCATAGGCTATTACCTTGCCCCGTTGCATCAACACGCAACCGAGCCCCGATAATGAAGCATCCGAATAAATCACCATGTCTTCGACTCCGTCCGACAATGTCAATACCGGAGCTTGAGTTAAGTTTTCTTTTAGCGTTTGAAACGCTTTCTCTTGGTCAGCACCCCAAATGAACTTTTCTTTCTTCCGTGTTAGCTTTGTTAGCGGTGACGCAATCTTGGAGAAATCTTGAATGAATCTCCTATAATATCCCGCAAGCCCCAAAAAGCTTCTAATTTCCGAAGGGTTCTTCGGATGATTCCATTTTGACACTGCCTCTATCTTTGACGGATCCACCAATACTCCGTCGGCACTTATGACGTGGCCAAGAAATTGTACCTCTCGTAACCAAAAGGCATATTTAGAGAATTTTGCATACAACTTCTCTCGTCTAAGTGTCTCTAACACTTCTTGTAAGTGTTGTGCGTGTTCAGCTTCACTTTTCGAATACACCAAGATATCATCGATAAACACGATGACCGACTTATCCAACATTGGTTTACAAACCCGGTTCATGAGGTCCATGAAAGCCGCGGGTGCGTTTGTTAGTCCAAATGACATCACGAGGAATTCGTAATGTCCGTATCTCGTGCGGAAAGCCGTCTTCGGCACATCTTCTTCTTTGACCTTTAGTTGGTGGTACCCCGATCTAAGGTCAATTTTTGAAAACCAGTTCGCACCTTGTAGTTGGTCGAATAAATCATCTATCCTCGGGAGCGGGTATCGGTTCTTTACCGTGAGTTTGTTTAACTCCCGGTAATTGATACACATGTGCATGTTCCCATCTTTCTTTCTCACGAACAATACTGGTGCGCCCCAAGGAGACACACTCGGCCTTATGAATCCCTTGTCAAGCAGGTCTTGAATTTGGGACATCAGCTCTTGTAATTCCGACGGTGCGAGTCGGTACGGGGCTTTTGCTACGGGTTTCGCGCCCGGAATCAATTCGATCCCGAACTCTACTTCCCGTTCAGGCGGTATTCCCGGTAAATCCTCCGGAAACACATCTTCATAATCTCGTACTACCGGCACCTCTCCAATCTTTCGTGATTCTTTTTCGGGCTCATTAGCGTATATTATGAATGCCTTGCATCCTCGCTTCATAAGCTTGTGAGCTTTCAACATTGAGCATACTATAGGGCTGCCTCCTTTTTCGCCATAAATGGTGACGTGTTTCCCGCTCGGAGATGTTAGTTTTATCTCTTTACGAAAACACACTATCTTTGCATGGTGTTGAGATAGCCAATCCATCCCAATGACTACTTGAAATTCTCCCATTGACATCGGGATTAGGTTTATCAAATATTCTTCGTCGTCAATGCTCAGTTTACAGTTTTTACATACATCACAAACAATAAAGCTCTTGTTATTACCTATCTCTACTTCTAAGGGCACAGCTAATTTTGTTAGAACAAACGAAGGATGTCGAATAAATCCATATGAAACAAAGGATTTATTCGCACCCGTATCAAATAACACGTGTGCAGGAATTGAATTTACAGCAAATATACCTGAGACCACGTCAGGTTCAACCTTTGCTTCTGCGGCGGTTAGTTGAAAAGATCTTGCCTTTGCTTTCGGGGCTTCACCTTTCGGTTCCTGCCCATCCTTCTTTCCAACCAGCTCCGGGCATTCCGACTTCTTGTGACCCGTTCGATAACAATTGTAACAAACCGTCACTTTCTCCGGGCATGATATAGCCATATGTCCCGTTTTCTTGCATATGGGACAAGGCTTATCCTTGTAACGGCATTCGCCTTTATGACCCTTCCCGCAGATTCTGCAACTTGGCGACCCGCCTTTCGTATCAGATTTCTTTGCGCTTTCGTTTGTTCGTGCCTTCTTAGTAGGGCTTGGATTCACATCTTGTACCCTTCTTTCACCCCGTTCTATGCTCTTTTTCAGTTCGATCTCCCTTTCCCGAGCAGCATTGACAATCTCGGTAAGGGTCTCGTATTTTGAAGGGGTTATGAACTCTCTATACTCCGCACTTAGCATTTTATGGTAGTAATAGACCTTTTGTTCTTCATTTGTCACCAAATCATCACAGAACTTTATCTTGTCCATAAACATCCCCGTGATCTTGTCTATGGATTCACCCTTGTGTCTGAGTTGCATGAACTCTTCCTTGATTCTATTTATGACCGCTTTGGGACTATGGTGTTTAAGAAACGGCGTCTTAAACTCCTCCCATGTCATGGCCTTAGCCACTTCACTTCCAATCTCCTTCTTTTTGTTATCCCACCAGTCTTTCGTTTGACCTCTTAATTGACCCGTACCATAAGCTACGTAGTCATTTTCATCACAATGAGTTCTCTCGAATACTCCTTCGATATCACTTAGCCATCGTTGGCACACAATTGGATCAACCTCCCCATTATATATTGGTGGTTTACAGGCCATGAATTCCTTGTATGAACAAGGCTTTCATCCACCATGCTTTTCCTTTGCTGAATTTGAATCATCTTCCAATTTCTTGATTCTCTCTTCTACTATTGATAAAACTGTCTTTTGAATTTTATCAATAAAGCCCGACAGACTGTTTTCGATCGCCTTTCCAACCTCTTCGGCAATCACTTCCCTCATTTGTTCGGTGACTCTTGGCACCGCATTATCATTACCTCCATCAGCCATCTCTATTTCTGAAATGTTTACATAGGTTGTTAAACATTCCATTTATGACACATGCTTTACTTGTTTTGATTTAATCAAGTTCATAACTTGATTTAATCATTCTTGTTTCAATTCAATCAAGTTCATAACTTGATTTAATTATTCTTGTTTCAATTTAATCAAGTTCATAACTTGATTTAATTATTCTTGTTTCAATTCAATCAAGTTCATAACTTGATTTAATTATTCTTGTTTCAATTCAATCAAGTTCATAACTTGATTTAATTATTCTTGTTTCGTGCATTTCTTGTATTTGAGTGAGCTTACACACTCTTTCCATGCATATTTGTTCATGATTTATTTCTATATTCTCTAATTTCTACTTAAACGATTAACTCTTACCGGATGCTTGATCAAGCTTGAACCGAACACTTCTTGACAACCTTGAGCTCTGATTACCAACTTGTAAGACCCAGTTTATACTACTAGATTTAATAACATAAGACCTTGCATTTCATGCCAAAATTTGTAGTTTACAAAAAGTTTCAAGACTTGAAAGTTATAACTAGACACAACATTCACGTTTTGATCCTACGAAACTATATTCAAGATAGAAACTACAATTGTTTACATAATTTTAAAACAAAAGATCAAGTGCGGAAGCGTTTGTTTGAGTGTTCGGTTCGGATACTTATGCTTGATCATCATCCTTCTACTAGAGTACCTGAAAAACTGAACATTTTTAGACAAATGTTAGTATTAAGGTCTTTGAACAATAATATAATTGAAACGGTGTTTAAAGACCAAATAACGCAACCATGAAAAATGAAATTCTGTTTTTGGAATTGAGTGCTACCGTAACTTACGGTAGTCACCGTAAGTTACGGTGGCTCATGGAATTTTTGTAACCTGCCGTAAAGCAGGAAGATCCTACCGTAGCTATTTGGTTACTACCGTAAGTTACGGTATCACCGTAACTTACGGTAGACACTGAACATGTTTTCTTGCTTTGTTGTTGTTGTCATTCTATTCCCATTTTGCAGCAATATTATCTTGAACATGATTATCACTAACTAAGGTTAGGATACTCATGTTCTGATTATTACCACTATCGTGTTTCACTTTTCCCATGAGGGTTCGCTTACGAAATAATTTACATATTAAAAACCAAGGTTTCGTGTTCGTTAACTACTCTACTTGACATGTTTACTCTCAACTCATTTTGACCCGTTTTTACCTGTTTGAGACGCAAAGTCACTTTCGTGACATAATGGTCTATCTTGTTTACCATGCTTTAAACTACGACAATAAAACATATAAATAATCTTAATGTAACGAAACGGTAATTTCGTACCTCTAGAGCACGCCTTTCCCCCGTGAATTCCCTCCGGCTTGTCCGCTTGATGATCTGGACTCCTTGCCTACAAAATTTAGTTTTACAACTTGTTTAGAACTCTTTTCATGACCATAATCACATCATTATGAGCCATGACTAAATCTGCGTTTTCCTCCTATTCTAACATTTAATTCCTCACTTAGGCATTTCAACGTACACCTAACGAGTCAGATTTTTCTACAATCATTACTAAGTTCATGACTTGCAATTTAACACTTAATTTCACTTTAATTTAGCAAATTGTACACATTTAAACATTCAATTACTGAATTTCCTCATACAATTCAGCTTTTCACTAGATTAAAATTTCATAATCCTAGTGCTTGTCTAGTCTTTACAATATCATAAATCACCTACAATGGTGATTGTAATTTCTTCAAGTAACATGCAATGATTTTCACAAATAATCATCTAGGGTTTAACCCTAGACAACATATTACTTCAAGATTCATTCATGCATGACATATCTAGGTTCAATTTCAGTTATTCACCATTAACCTAGAATTTATGGTGAATCAAAATATCAAAATTATACATACCTTTTGATCCTTACTACGAGGGGATTACTAATTTATGTTCAAGACTTGATTTAGGGCAGATTTGAAGCTTCAATTTGGAGATTTGCTATGAGACAAGGGTTTGAAGAAATCCCTGTGGTCGCCCCCTGCCCTTTGTTCGACCAGGCACCCAATTTTGGGGTGTTTGGTTTTGTTTTGGTTACTATTAGTAACCTAAGTTTCAGTTTTGACAAGTTTAAACCCTCAACTTTGATTTATCCTTAAGTTTGAGTGTTTTAACCCTATCATGGGTTATTTCAAGACTTGTAATTAACTAGGTTAAAATTCCTAGTTGGTTGACTCTTGTTTATTTTTACTTTTAAATTTTAATATAAGGATTTATATTTTCGGGGTGTTACAAAAGGGGTATTCCACTTCAAAAGTGATTTCATTTGAGAGTTAATTCCGTTTGATTTTGGTATTTCGTGTGAAACTGTGTTTTTTGAGACTTGTGTTTGTGAAACAATTTGCTGAAACATGGAAGAGGAATTCTACAATGCATTTGCTACACCAGTTACACCAGTTACAGCCGCTGAAACATTGTATAGTGAGAATGAAACGGGAACTCATCAAAAACTGCCAAAGCTGATGTACATTGAAGATTTTAAAGGATGGCATAATCGATTTGAGAACTGGGTGCAAGCTTATAAGTTTGATGCATGGTGTTCATTAGAAAAAGATTACGAGTAACTGAAAAATGAACGTGGGCTTGAAAAAGCATTTTGTGACTTTTCAGAGGGTGATAAATTGAAATATACAAGTGAGAAAATGATGATCAGTATTCTTCAACAAGCGATTAAAGAAGATATCTTTGTTTTGCTCCAACATGAGGGCACTGCAAGGTCAATTTGGACTGCATTGATTCAAAAGTTCAAAGGAAGTGCAGATATGATCAAGAACAAAATGGCCTTACTAAAGAAATCGTTTGATATGTTTGTAGCCTTAGAAGGAGAAACAACAAAAAAGACCATTGATAGATATTGTCATTTGGTTTTGGAAATGGGAAGATTGGACATAAAGAAAGAAGACGAAGAATGGGTAGATAAGCTAGCTGATGCTTTACCACAGCAGAAATGGGGAACTTATTTGTTGATCATAAAACACATGAGAAAATCTGAAAATATGAATCTGGCACAGTTTATTCAGAAGATTGAAGAGCATGAGTTGGATATCCAGAAAACTGCTACCATGTCTAATCCAAATGCTCAACAAGATGTGAGTTTATAATACAGAGAAAACAAATTTGAAGTTACTCCAAGTCCAAAGATACAAACTGATTTCAGTGCTGACAGTTCTTCTGGAACAAAGGGAAGTACTGTGACTCAAAGTGGTGGATCTTCATCTGCATATTCAAGTTTTGATCCAAATTTTACAACACCAAGTCCTCAACAAAATAATTCTACAAATTTGCAGTGCAATGTTACCTTGAACATTCAAAATGGTCAAAATATGTCTCCGAAAATAGCTAAGCAACACATGGCATCACTCGTTGCAATGCTGGAATCATATGAAAGTTTGATTGATGGCAGAATTGGAAATCCGATGCTTACCAAAGAAGATTATGATCAGATAGATGCTGAAGAACTTGAGTTAATGGACGTCAAGTGGTGTTTAGCCAGTGCTGTTCGAAGGGTTGAAAAATTTCAACAAATCACCGGAAGAAATGATTTTAATGAATTGGCTAAATCTCCGATAGGGTTTGACAAATCAAAGGTTACATGTTTCAGGTGTCGTGAAAAAGGGCATTTTAAGCGTGAGTGCAAAAACAAAGAAGCAGATGGAAGACAAAATCAATCTGGAAAGAACAATTATTATCAAAAGTCAATTTTTCATCAGATTACTCAACAACCACAAACTGCACATGCACGTACCATTGAAGAGAAAAGAGCTTGTTATGGTATAATTGACCAAGATGATGAAAAAGTTGCAGAGGGTTTCAGCTGGGATAAATACATTCCACCTGGTTCAGGTCTTGTTGCTAGAATCTTGGAAGAACAAGAAGTCAAAAGAACTAGATCATCAGAAAGTGAAGATGATACTGATGACGAGGAAGAGTACATTAATAATGCAAGAAAAATTTTAGACTCATTTAGTTTTAATTTGTTTTTTGCAGATAAAATTGAAAAATTGAATGAAAAGAAAGCGGCCAGATTGAAGAGAGACTTGGAAGAAAGAAAAATTGCTGAGGAAAAGGCAAAATTGGAAGTTGAAAAAGCAAAAGCTGAAGAAAATTCAACAAAGAAGGTCGTAGTTGAAGAGTACGAAGCAGAAATAGAATCAAATGATAAATCAATGATTGAAAAGGTGATAGATAAAATCGTTGAAGTGGAGAAAATAGTGGAAAAGATTGTTGAAATTGAGAAGATTGTTGAAGTCGAAAAAATTGTTGAAGTTGAAAAAATAGTCGAAGTTGAAAAACTCGTTGAAATTGAGAAGATTGTCGAAGTTGAGAAGTTAGTTGAGGTCATTAAATATTGTCAGAAATGTTTGGAGTCTTGCAAAGATTGTGAGGAGAAAGACAAGAAGATTTTTGAACTGGAGGAGTTGAAAGAGAATTTGTTGTCTGATGTGAAGTACGTGAAAGAGTCATATGATGTACTGAATAGAACAGTTGATGGTCTGAACAAGACAAATCGAGAAGTTGATGCTGCTATGACAATGATGAGTTCTACTTTAATGACAACGCAGAAAGTCATCAATGAGTATATTGAAGATTGTGCAAAATTGAAGAAGGATTTGGAATTTGAAAAGATAGAGAGTGAAAGAATCAAACGTTTGTTATTGAGTTATACAACATGTGATTATTTGATTGATCGAGTTTATCCTATTGCTGCAGGTCTTGAATCGTTTCAAGATAAAAAGACAGAAGATACAGATACTGGTAAGAAACAAAGTGTCAAGTATAACAAGTGTCCGCCCCCGATTTGGAATAGTTATTCTCCTAGAAAACCAAATGAGGAACGTTTAAATAAGGCTCTCAACATCAAGTTAAAGTCTGAAATCATTGATGAGTTACCAGACACATTCACAGCATCTGACACTGATCATGAGTCTGAGTTGTTAAAGAAAGTGGTCGATCAGGTGTTGGATATAGATGAAGAGTCAAAGTCGGAGTCTAAGTCTGAAAGTTCGAGTTCGTTAGAAAAGAGTCCGAGTTCACCGGTCAAAAGGGTTTATAATAAAGAATTCTTGTTATCAAAATCTAATTTGAATGATGGATTAATCAAAGTGGCATATACTTTGAATGATTCAGATAAATTATATTATGATGAGGAATTTCCAATAAGAAGTGTCAAATCTGAAATGATCAAACAGGTTTTCAAATTAACAGAAATTAACATTTTTGAAATAAAAGATTTAAATCTTCATGAAAAACCTAAAAAGTACACTTCAAGAGTTCAACAAAGATTGAACAAGAAAAGAGGTTATAGTTCTGGTTTTGGTTTTCAAAAGAAACCAAACCATAACAGTAATTTCAAAAAGAAAGGTCTAGGTTTCATTTCCCCGGAAAATTATAAAAATAAGAAAAATTATAAATCAAAAACAAATTTTGTTGCAGGAGGTAGTTCTGAAGAAGAGCAGAAGAAACCTTTCTGGAAACAATCAAACCAAGAGTTTCTTACTGAAAGGAAGAAGAATACGAAGGAATTTGTTCCAAAAGTTGACAAGCGAATGTGTTTTAAATGTCACACGATTGGACATATTGCTTGGAATTGCCAACAATACAACAACACACAACAGGGAGTTTCTGTTAACTCAAAATTGAAAGAAAAATGTGTTAATGAAAAGAAACAACCAACTGAGAAATCTAATTTGTTTGAAAATTCGACTTTCGAAACTGGTGATGTTTCAAAATGTTTTTACAAAAGAAAAGTCAATTTAAACAAGCAGAAGTGGGTTGTTAAATCTGAGAGTAGTTCTGACAATGAATCTGATTCCATAAAATCAGAGGAGTTATCTGTTGATAAAAAGAATGAGATTTTCGTTCCAGAGTTGAACGATGAAAACTTTCCACCATTGTCAAAGGATAATCTGAAATCAAAAGGTAGGTTTGAGATTTCAGGTCAATTCTTCTCCGGTAAAGAAGAATTTGATGCTGAAAAGGCTTTCAATGGGAAAGTCAAACATATCTTTGGGAAGATGGTTGATGGGAAGATTAAAGGTGCCAAAGAATTTTATCAATCGAAAAGATGGTGGGTTAGATTTGTACCAAGATCACCCAAGGCTAGTCAGGCTTGGGTGACAGATCTTTCAAACTAAAATTTGACTTGCCGGAGCTCCCAAGTTGGTAATCGTGGAGCAGGAATCGGCACATTTCTTGAAAAATTCACGATTGTGATATTTCGTCTTACAAGTGGTAAATCAGGGACATTAAGTTGTACTTGATTTTCTACAAGCAGAATTTGTGTTTGAACTTAAAATTGTTATATTTTTCAATAGGTTGAAAATGAAAGAACAATGTGATGAGATCCCCTAACCTACAAGAGGTTTATGATGAAAACAAAACTTATTTTCCGGAAAAACCATTTGATTAAAACAAACTTAAGTGTTTTGAAATCACAATGGGAAAATAGTTTGTTGTAAGGGGGAGTTCTGATTGTTTATGCCAAGTGGATGGCGAATTGAAGTGATTCGATATCGGTTGTCATTTTACTTTGTACAGTTTGTTTTCAAATTTCCTTTAAAATATTTTGAATTTTAGGGGGAGTAAGAAATATCAGAAAATCCAATAACATTAGTACATCAAAACATGAAAAAATCAAAAATGAGTTTTGTTGTAAAAAGAGGAAATGATAGTACATCAGTGGACTATCACAGCATGCTAAAGAATTGAAAGTCAAATGTGATAAACGGTCTCACTGATGATATGCCAGTAGGTTTTTACACATTTAGTAGATTGTGACGAGATATAAACCTAAATTTCAAACTTGCTTATATCGTGGGGAACATCTCTCGGATATATGGGTAACCCCCGAAATCTTGTTTGAAAGGTCCCTCTTTCTGAGATACTAGGTCTTTATACTCAGTGATATCTGGGGTATTATCCCGGGACTTCTGATTTTGCGGAAGCAATGGCCTAGTCCCCGTATAATACTTTCTGCTTGCTTGAAATATAGCACCACCCTCAGCATAAAAAATGATGAGACATTGAAAAATGCTAATCATGTGCTGTTGAAGAAAAGATTCTCTAAAGGGAACACACCTAAAGTCGAAGCCATCATCTCTTTGCAGAACGGAAGTTCTGACCTGAGCTCTCATGGCCCTTGCATTTAACCCTTTACAGATATCATCTGTGGTATACTCACCTGTAAGACTGAATATTGGGATCTGGATACGGGAGTATATTCTGAGGTGGGACACGCGAATGAGTTTAAGTACTTAAAACATTAATATCGTATCTCGAAACAGTTGAACTTTGTGTGAAAATTTAAGTGGATCAGTATACTGACAATCTAAGTGAATCGTTTAGAACTTAAAATGTTTATAGCTTAACGGTGTTGGTGATTTGTATCAAAAACTGATATGATCCTCTTACACAAGCTCACAAAAATATTGTATGTAAATATTTCTTTAATGCATTTCTTTCAATATCAAAAATCCAAAAAGATTTTCGGAGTATTTTAGCATAAATTTTAAAAAATTCAAAAAGATTTTAGACAATTGATGTTGAAAAACTGATTTTCAAAATTCCAAGTGCTAAACATGACGAACAGGTATGGGAGAGTGTGTTTGAAGTGTTTTGCCTACATGTGGTCATCAGAAATTAAAATTGTTATATCAATAATTGATGTCTTGAACTGGATTCATCAAGTGGTAAACAGAGTATAAATTTGTCAAATTTTTAAAATTTGTGAAATTTATTGTATGATTTGAAATCTGTGCAGGATAGTCGTGTGTATACCTGAGCAGAGTGTGAGCCAGGTCACGATCTTGGAACATAAAAGCTAGACTGCGATCCCAGCATAATTCAAGGGGGAGTCTGATAGTAAAGATTTTAGAGCCAGTTCCAGATCATGAAGTTCGTTAACTGTTGATGCTGATGAACTTAAGAAATCAGGAGACCTGATCAAGAGAATTAGAGTGAAGAAAAAGCCAGGTCGAGATTCTGGTGATGAAGAGACTGAGGATGCTTACTATGTCAGATATTTTGAAAGAAGCCCGAAGACTGATAAAGACTGAAGATTGTGAAGACTCGTCAACATTCGAGGGGGAGTCTGTTAGTGCATACGTCTGTCGACTTCGTCTTGTACTAGCATTGTTAGATCAGGGCACGTTGTACGAGAAAATAGGGTTTGGGTGCGATTAAGCTAATTCCGCTAGAAAGTGGCAAGTGACATTTCAAGCGAAATTAACATGAGCTATTTCGCTTGAAATGGCTTTTACCACTTTCAAACGAAATCACCACCCTTATAAATACCCAAGTTGTGTTGTCATTTATAATTTTTGGAATTCCGGTACCGAAGTGCTGCCGACGTGTCTACTGATCTGAAAACTTGTTATAATCAATATACAAGACATTTAGAAGTAAATCAAGCTATTTTACAAGTCAATTCATCTGTTTCCGCCTCTTGAATTGATAAGAATTCTTCTGATTGACTCGTTTGGGTCACATAACGATCCTACAAGAAGGCTGCTTTTAAGATTGATGTTTCAGAGTTCAGTCTTAAAAATAACTATCGTGTTTATACCGTGCAAAAAACATGTGATGATCCAGTAATAATTCCTGAGTTGGTTGGTGGAGATGGTAATGGTGATGAAAATACTGATGAGGTAGCATATAAAATTACTTTTTCAATCTATTTATTTTTCTTTTGAGTTTCAAAGACTGGATTCTGCACTTTTTATATGATATCATATATTATGACCCTTTAGGTTACTCAAGAGGTAGCTGGCGTAAAAGATGTTAACCTTTCAGAATCTTCCCAAGTGTATGCTGAACGAACTTCAAGGGTGAGTATTTATTTTTGAAAGTATGTTTAGTATGTTTAAAAAGAGTTCATTATTTTATTAAATGAGATCAATAGTTGTTTTGTGATCTGTTGCAAGGATGTTGTCTCTGTTACGGCCGACTCTTCAGCCGTTGAAGTTGAAAAGGATTCTGGATCAAGTCCCAATGGAAAGCGGATGGCTCAAGATGCTGATGTTGTCAACGTTGGTGAGCTATCCACTAATGTGAGAAGAACCCGGAAGAAGCTGTCTAAGGTTAACAATTAGATGCTTATAAAAAAACAATTCTTATGAGAGATAAGTAGAAACCACTTATTTTTGAAGACTCATTGTGGTTTTTATTTATGTCTGTTAACTGTTGTTTTAACAAACTGTGGTTAAAAGTTTGGTGTGTAAGGGCTACAATGAAGCATCTAAACTGATGTATTTGGTATGTAATGTCTATGCTTTGAATATCAAGTAAATTTAACCTTTTGTTTGTTATATAATATTGTTATTATACATTATATACATTTTTGGTGATATTCATGTACTGGACAAGTAGTAGGGTTGTATATTATTGTTAGTGAATGAATGAAAATTTAATCAATTGGTTAGTGGGAAAACTATTACGGTCTGAGATACATTAACATCTGTTTGAGGCTAAGCACTGTTATAGCGTGCTAACATCTGTTAACGCCTAAGAACTGTTAGGATCTGCGTTACATTAGCATCTGTTGATAGACTTTGCTTCAACAGACCTTATAAGCTGTTGATCATCATCTGTTAAAGATCTTATATTAAAGATCTTCTGTTGAATTGTGCAATATATGTTGGTCCACAACAGAACTTAAGTTCATCATACATTTGGCTTCATCAGCAGAGGTTCTCTTTAGGAGACCTTTGCTTCAGCAGTCTTTATCTTAACAGACCTTCTGATTCATCAGCAGAGTTTGTTTGGTTCATGAGCTGAGGTAGTTTGGTTTAACAGACTTTCCTTCAACAGTGGTTGTCTTCAACAGACCTTTTGGTTTGCAAAGTTTAGTGAAACAGATGTTGAGTTTGTCCCTTTGGTAGGAGCAGATTTTTAAAACACTGTTATTTGTAATTATAGGTTGTATACTATTTTCTTAATTTTGATTCTTATATTTCTTTTTGTTGAGCGACCGGGAAATGTAATGAAAAATAGTAATGTTTAGATGCAAAATATAGTAATGTTTAGTTGAAAAATATAAAAAGGTAAAACCACAAAGTTTTGAAAGTATATAACTTTATATACTAACACTACATAACTTCATTCTTAAGTTAGTTTTCGAAGAAGAAATTTTTCCATCAAACATGTCAACTAAAACATAAATCATTAAATGCTGAAAAGATGTTCAAAGACTATGTCAACAAACTTCAAAGTGTATTTTATCTCCTGTTACACTTTTTTCTTCGACTATCTCAAACCTCAGCTTTTTCCCCACAGATATGCTGCCAGTTTGTATACATCACTAGATGGTTGTTGTCGTCAGGTCTTCTAGGATCTCTCCTAACAACCAGCTGTACCAAAAACTTCACATGACCAAATGACAGCATAGCTCTACGGTAGTCATTTAGCTGGTGTTCTCGAACAAAGTTGCTCGGTATTGCCTGTAAAAGAAAATTCTTTCTTTAGTTATTCATTCAAAACAACATATACTTTAAGTAATAACAGATAGATCCAACATTATAAGTAAAATCAACCATATTAAAAGTAGATATGTAAATACCAAGATGTGTGTCTCTATAACATGGTATTCAATCTGTTTTTTATAATGTGGACGCTTTTTGCGGTGTTGGTGATTGCTACGGATGCAGTGACGTTTAGTCTCCCTGTGAAGTCCAATCCCGTCTTTGTTAAAAACCTTCACAGTGAAGTTAAAGTGGTCTTCAGGAGTACTTCCCATCCATTGAAACAGCAGTTGGCAGCTTTCCTCAATGTCATTTTCAAAGCAAAAAGTTGTCCATCCTGGTCCCATAAAACCAGCAACCAATCCCTTTTTGTTTCCACGAAAGAAAACATAATACACATCAACTTTACTACTCTGCTTTGGTCCATGTACTTTTGCAACCAAGTTATCAATTTTTAATCTCCTCTCCGACAACAGCTTCAGCAAATCGTGTGGTAAATGCTATAATTTTCATACATTTCAGAAATGTGATATTAGATTTTATATAGGATAAAAAATATAAATTAGAAGTTTTTTCTAACAGCCCAAAAGATACACTGGCAATATATAAAAATAAGGTAGCAATTTTGCTTGTAGTATGTTTCTTCTTCAGCCTGTATCAAGCAACCATGAACGTAATCTATGTTCGAGCCATCGTTTCTAATCTCCAATCCCTCATTGTTCAAAACATTTATCTCAAATTTTGTTTCCTTCAATTTTCTTAAACACAGCTTGTCTATGTTGTTATTTCTATAAGTTTCAACAAACCGAGTCCATTCTGGCCCGTTTATCCTCTTACTTTTATGACCGATGCTCTGTACTGCAATCTTATACTTAAAACACGTATAATCAACCAACTTTATTACTTCACACTTTCTTGGTAATAAGTTACTCATTATCCTTGGAAATACCTATGTATATATCATACACAACATTTAATATATCTTTAATTTTATAAATACAATTTTTAGTATACAATTGTGATTTGAGCTAATTTGTTGTAAGAATATAGCTTACCAATCCCTCATTTAGGTCTGTCAATTCAGAGACATTGATAATTATCATAAACTCCATTTGAAAGTAAAAAAATACAATAACAGTTAAATACTAAAACATAAAATCAATTGTTTCTGAAAAGCATTCTATTTAAGGTATAAAAAAATATCCAACACTCTGTAGGACCAAACTAATATGTTGTGTACTTCAATATGGTCCCTAAAACCAACAATATGAATCTAACTGTCACACCCCTTTATAAGGTGGAAGCACGAGGTGTGATCTTGAAAGGTTCTCATTGCATACGAAAGGTAAACATACTACATGCTCGTAAAATAACTCCAAATGCCATTACATAATGAAAACATAACGTAGCTTAAGTGTTTACATCACAAGACAACATATTGTCTGAAAAGTTTACAACTTTATTTAAAAGATGAACATAAAGGTCTGGTCCTTATATCACCACGCGGAGTGGGACATAACAACCAAACCCACCAAAACGAGCACCGAAGTCTTGACACAACATAGCTAATAACATAAACAACATCCAAGAGCAAGAGTATGACCGCGCGCACATCCACTTTAGTTACCTGAAATACATGTGAGTTTTTGGAAAATCGTCAACATAATGTTGGTGTGAGTTCATGCAGTTGTTGTAATAAATGCAGAATACTTGTATGAAAACATTGTATGTATTTTGTTTAGTCGTATCCGAAACTGTGTCCTGTAATTGTAAGGAATACAAGATCGCTAGTGGTTTGCAAGGTCACTAACATGTGTAACGACATAGGAAGCATCCAAACCATAGGCATTTTTAGTTGTCGATTCACGACTTGAGACACAAAAGCACTCTAGGTAGCACGTGGCCCAGTGTGTGGCTGCCTGAAACCCATTAGATCTAACCTTTTGTTCTGCGGTCTAGGTATATTGTTGATTAATGGTGCTTATGGCACCCTATTCGTCACATGACCTATAGTATCATTCCTTAGTTTTATATTCATCATACCATTTGTAAACATTGTAACACGTATTTCACCCCCGAAGTTATAAAAACTGAAAACAGTTAAAAGAAAAGGGGGACATGAACTCACAACTTTGCGTATCTTGCGCCGTAAATTTCACCGGTTGGTTTTTATAGCGTCGTGACCTATACGTGTTTTATTAACGTTAGTCACTAGACTTGTATCGCAAAAATACAACTCACCATCTTTTATGTATGTGTTCTTTGTTGTTAAAAATAATTCATATTTTTAACTATGTCTCTTACTTATATTATTTCCCAAAAATAAATATAAGTATCTTGTATTTTTCACCCGAGTTATATATTTTCGTCCAAAAATACATTTTAAGTTCATAACTTGTCCAAGTTACATAATCTATTAAGAAATATATTTTCATAAATATATTTTCTTGTATTCGTCTATACATGTTGTATGTGTATTTTGTATTTTTACTCCTTGGGAGTATTTAGTGTATTTTCAAGTCCTAATACACTATTACATATAATACATATTACATACACTTAGCACAAAATTTGGTGACCAATTAAATATATATATTTTCCTCAAAAATATACATACTTAATATCAATTTTTATCTTGAAGAAATCATCATTTATTAACTTGAAATTTACACAAAAAATTAGGGAAACCTTGGTAAATATTTTTAGGTAAATTTTTAGGGAATAAGTTTCACCAAAACTTATATTTTTCTAAGTGTCAAAATTTTATAGAAATTTTGACATACTTTCCCCTAAAAATGGAGGTTTCCCATGTTTTCAAAACATGTGTTTGTTTTCTTTTTAAAATCATCACAAGTAATTAATAATCAACCTTAAACAACCTACACTTACCAAGTGCCAAACTATGCTATTTACATAATAATCATGAACTTGAACTTTCATAAAAACTTGTAGTAACTTGGTAGTGTGTTTAGTAGACTTAGTTACCCTCCAAAATACATTTACTTTTCTATAAACTTCATTCTTGGAAGATTTAGGTGTTTACAACTTGTAAACATGTTTTACAAAAACATTTCTTCATGACATCTTCTTGTTTCACAAGTGTTTATACACTTGTTTTACCACCAAAAATTAGTGTTTGTTTATGTAAAAACCAAGTCTATGTAAATCTTGTTATATGCTTCATTATTCACAAAATCATCCTCATACTTCAAGTTCATAAAGACATAAAGCATGATGATCTTGGTCTCTCACAAGATCACCACCTTAACTTACTAGATCATGTGTTTAATCACAATCTAGTAGGTTTCTTATGATGTCAAACATCACTAACACAAATAATCAATCATCAAGAAGCAAATCAACACAAATCAACATGTATTATTATGTTAGTAAGCTTATGTTTAAGTATCATGATCATGTTCTTTAGTGTTCTTTAAGATTAACAATGTTCATCGTCTTTTAACCATCAAGATATGAAGTAACAAGGGATTAATAGGGCCTTACTACTAGCTCTATGGCTAGGGATGAACATGTCACACCCTGGCTTTGCGGAAGCGTGTGTTTATTTGGTGTGACTTCTTAATACCATAGCAACAATCATAACAATGCTATATGATAAAAACAACATGAGATATTCATCCATTAATAAAGTTAGAAAAATCCCATTTTCAACAATCACAAAATAAGTTACAAGCCTTAACTTGATTTAATTGAGTTTATAAAGACTTAGCAAAAGACTTTAAACAATACTAGGTTTAGGGACATGTAACCCGTCCAGGAAGAGGTTACACCTTCTAAACCCTGGGTGCCTTCTTTATGCAAACGCAGCTTGAAAATACGTGCATACCGTGCCAGATCCGTTAATTTCCTGAAATACATGTAGTTTGAAAAGTCAACATAAAGTTGAGCGAGTTCATGTGTAAGTGAGTATGTATAAACCTTTAAAGTACGTCCCAATGTAAAAATCGTTTAAGTACGTCCTGATGTAGAAATCGTTTAAGTACGTCCTGATGTAGAAATCGTTTAAATACGTCCCGATGTAAAAATCGTTTAAGTACGTCCCGATGTAAAAGTCGTTTAAGTACGTCCCGATGTAAAAATCGTTTAAGTACGTCCCGATGTAAAAATTGTCCCTGGTATGTAGCAATAAGGAAAAAGAGATCACCATTGGGTTGCAAAGCCAATGATATGTGTGAAGTGATGCAGGAAGACTCAACCCTAGCGGATTTGTGCGTTGGGCACTTAGTCACCACCTGGTCCACCCTGCGGACTCAGGAGTGGGGCTCGCTACACCCAAATAGATCTATCACTAATGTCCCTCGGTCTTACAACGAGGATTAATGGCATTTAGTTCCACCTACCCACTCACATGATCTGTACGCCCTAACCCTCTTTAAGCTAACCATACCGTGTATAAAAATGTCCTTAATAATTGTAACATGTATTTCACCCCCGAAGTATAAAAACTGAAAACAGTTAAGAGAAAAGGGGGACATGAACTCACTGAAGTGCGTCTCGAAGTAGTATCTCCCAAAATAACCTGCTGCGTGACGACCTACACGTACTAACTTCTATTAGACGGACGGCCGTGCTTTGGCTTAAGGTTTAACGTTTTTGGGAAATAGTTAGACAACTATTTCGTGTGTACACTTCTTAATTATTTAAAGTCATATTCCTTCCCAAGGATGGGGGTTTTAATACACGTGCGTTTTAGAAATTCCGAAATATATTATTAAGTCTCACTTAATAAAATATATTTTAATTCATTTGTCTAAAATATTCTATCTCCAAAATATAAATATTTTTCCCAAAAAATATTATATTTTATTCCACATATTTTCGAAAATAATACTTTTTATCAAAATACGTTTTTAAGAGTATTTTTCCGAAAATACATAAGTTACGTTGTAAAGTTCGGGTGGTGTTAATAATACCGGTGTATCTCAAACACTTATTTGTGATAGCGTTGACATTATTTTGGAGTTGTGCTTTCACAATGTATTCCAGTTATATTATTTTTACTCTAAAAAAATAATATATAGTTCGCACAATAATCATAAAATCTCACAAGTGTTACTATGAAAAATATATATCCTAAATATATATTTAACAAGTCTTATTTCTAAAAATCCCACCTCCGACACTTGGAAGTTTTGTAATAAAATTGTGGCGAAATTTACATTTTGATAACAAGTTAAAAATATAGTTATAACACTTGTTGTAAAAAAAAATATTTTCCAAGTGTTTATATTTCTGTAAAAATTTCGCCAGAGTTTCCTCTGTAACTGGAGGTGGCCACGCTTTCAAGCGTATCATTTTCTTTTATAAATTCAATCGACAATGTTCCCAACATCAACAAACAATGTTTCAACATCAACTAGTTCAAAAATATACGTAAATCGCAAACACATGAACTCGTGGGTTATGTAAAAGTGTGTAGTAATCTTCCAATATTCTTAGTAAATCTTTCTATCCTTAAAAATAAAGTCGGTTTCTTGAAATCTTTATTCTTAAAGAAAATACATTTTTACAACTCCTAGTCAAAATTGCAAAAACATTTCTTTGTTTAATCCTTTTGTTACACAAGCGTCTACGCACTAGTTTGCTTACAAAAACACCTTTGTTTCAAGAAAGATCCGGCTTCTAAACATGATTTCATTTGACACTTGGTTCTTCGAAAATACCACTTGTAGATCTTTAGATCTACTAGTTTTGGACTCTATTTTATAAGAAAAACTCTTTTTACACAAGTTCATGTTAATAAGTAGTAGTGTTCGTCATCTAATCATTTTCACACTTAAACATACACTAGTTCATGTTCCATGAACATGACTTAACCGGGTTAGATGACGATCCGAACTACTACTAGCATCAAACAACATAAAATAATCATAACAAAACAAGATCCAAGAGTTTTACACTAATATTTACTCATTAACCACTTTGTTCATCATTTTTAGTAGACTTTAAACTTTGATCTTATATGTTCATGATTTTTATCCGACAAATCTCCTATTAACCACTTTAGACAAGATCAATAGGGTGTTTAGAGTCACTTACTACTAGCTCGTGGCTAGGGAAGAAACTAGACGAAAAACGGGTGGTTAATAGCGTTGTGGTGAGGTCCTTGGCAATCCGTAAGCACCGAGCCTCCTTATACGCGATCCTTCACCTTTGAGTATACTTGGAAATGCAAGATCAAACTTGAAAATAATGGTGGGTGTGGGCTTGGTCTCGGCCGTAGGTAATAAGAGGGAAAGAAAGAATTTTTTTTTTTTTTGTTAAGTGGTTTATGAATGGAATGTGTGATCTAATGGTGTTATTTATAATCCACCATTTCTATTTATCCAATGAATAATGTGTAGGGAAGATATTAAGCATGGATTAATAAAATTCTCAAAAAGTTCGTGGGGTGGTGTTCCCTTGGGGCCGATTTGGTTCATGGGGGGGGGGGGGGGGTAATTGGTTGAATTTGAATGACATGGTTAGTGCTTAGTTTTGTTACGTTAGGAATTAAGTTAGGATATTTGTGTGTTATAATTTATAACGGGTGTTAGGGTATTCGGGGACCCTAACTGGCACAGAAAAGGAAAAATAGTGTCAATGACAATATTTTTATGTTCCGGGTAAAGTCCGGTAGTTCGGTTGGATATTAATCCGTTAAAGTGCTTAATAATCATTTAAATTGTCGTTAATATTATTTTTTAGTGACACAGTGAATTCCCGACACTTTGGAAAGTGTCTAGTAATATTTTTCTCACGTTTTGGTACTTTTCTAGTTACATTAGTGCTGAATTTTTATTTAAAGTGCAGAATTTTGTACTTAAAGTACGTTTTAGGCACATCCGGTCACTATAACTATCACCTAGTGACGCAGTTCTACAATCCTCACCTCCCTACACTCTCTACTAGTGTAGTAAACTATTCCCGGCTGATACTGGCCTTAGAGACAGTGTCTGTCTGATGCTGGCTATGTCAGCATGTTTACTGGGTTATCCGTATAGTGTGCTCACTGTGCATCAAGGTTGTCACTGACGTTTGTGTAAAAATAATAGAGTGACAATATAAATTGTGATGCATGAGTATGTATGTATCAGAAGTCAGTAAGCAGTTTAATCACAGTTGTAAGCAAGCACAGAATTAAGTAGTAATTAAATATTAATTAATTTGTATGGATACCTGGTTTGGTGATGTAACAACTCTCATCAAAAGTCATATTTATTAAATTAATTTGTCCAATAGGAAACCCTAATTGAGACACCCAAGTGATTCTGTATAAACCCTAAAAATTTTCAGAATCAGGATCAGGGCCCCTAAAACTCAGGGGGGGTAAACCCTAGTTACGATTATCCACATAACTATCTGTCGAAATTGAATTTCACAAAACCGTCAACTCAGCAAGCCTACTCACACACGGGGCTACCCTATGAAAATAGGTAAGCCGTCGCGTAGCGCGACGACTATAGGGGTGACCAGTCGCGCTACGCGACTGGGTCAAATTGCATGTATAAATAGGGTTTTCTGGGACTTGATTTTGGGCACTGAAACGACGTTAAAACTCAAAATATACGCTGAGTTATAGTAGAATTACTATCAAAACACACACGAATCACGAAGTGCTGCCGCAATCAAGGTAATAACTCGATCGCTGATACGATTCAATGTCCGATCGATTAAACTATCCAATGGATGTTTAAGTGCTGCCCACATTAGGGTTTCTGCTTTGTCATTCGTTGTTAATTCAATGGATGTTTAAGTATCGCACTTTGTCATTCGATGTGAAGGTTTAATCTCGTGAGTTATCGTAAATGTTGTATTAAGTTACTAACCGAATTGTGTGCATGTTATTAAATTTAGGTTAAAAGGCTAATCAGTAGGCTAGGCTCTGCTCAAATAAAATCTGCAATGTGAATCATTCTCTTTTTATCAAATTTGATTTCAAAAGCATGTTATTTTCAAAGTTATAATTACAGGGATTAAGTCTTTGTAGTCACCAAATTACAGCCGGTATGTGGGGTATTGTATACATTACCTTTTCCCGCCACCATTGGACAACGAGTTAGCCAATGGGTGGTCTGACCACAGTCACAGAAATAAGTCGAGTGACAAATACTGTGGGTAGTTGGTTGATATAGAAACAATGTAATCACCCTTAATACTGTAAATTATAACAAACATGTCGTTTTATTAAATAGAATGATTCACCAGTATTTTCCGCTGACAAAACCTTTTTCAAACATGTTTCAGGTGATCTGTTGTGATTCAGGAAAGGCACCGTGGAGCACTGCAAGCTTAAGAAAGTGGCTCATTATAAAATAAAGAAATCATGTTTTGTAACCTAAAGATTTCTTCGTGAAATCATATGATTGTAAATTATCGGGGATTTATCCCGAGATTGTGAAATAAAATAAATCGGAAAATTTCAGTTTTTAAAAGATCCTTAAGAAACTTCCGCTGTTAAATAAATACCACGGGATTTTCTATCCCGCGGCTCCTGAAACAGGTCAAACCGGGTCGGGGGCCGTGACAGAAAAAAGTGGTATCAGAGCCACTGATTTAAGCCTATTAAGTATTTAGAAAATACTTCAATTTTTCTAACTGTCATTCTGTGATTATGTGTTTTATTATCTGACTAATTGTGTACAGTACGGGCAGATCTTTATATGCTAGCCAATGTAGCAATTAATGCAAATCCTTAAATAATTTGACCCAAGTTTTAGCATCTTTATTATCTACAGTCTAGAAACCTTATTCAGTAAATAAATAAATTTACAAATAAAACCTAGTGTGTTTTAATTTTCTGTTGTTTTGTAGTTACACAGTCTAGAATAATATTTAAAGGTTTTCTATAAAAATTTTTGTTATAATTAGTAATGGTGTGTATTTTGCATAACAGCATGAGTGACTTGTCTGACGCCCTTCAGAATTTAAATCTCTATCCGGTAAGAATAGAGGTTTCCAGAGATTTCAATAGGTATATACCAGACATAGAAGAACCTATAGAATTCAATGCTTTACCTCTCGAGAAACCCAAGCCTAAGAAAATGGAAATTGGGGAAAGCTCTAGGCAAATTGAGGGGTTACCATCTCAGGAAGAGCTAGATTTTATATTGGCAAGCTATAATACTATTAAGCCTGTTAATGAAAATGTTTTTATTCACTCTCTTGAAACACAACTACCAATGAACTTAGAACCAGCTATTCCAAACCCTTCAATCCACTCGCAACCTTTAGGAATAGACGAATGATTGACTAATGAAATACAGTTCCAAAACAATCCCTATAAGCTTTTTCCTCAGTTCGATCCAGAACCTTTACCAAATCCACCAATGAGTAACGAGAATATGGCCGAACTCCGCCACTTTGGCGAAGAACTAATGGATGCTGGGAATAGGATCCAAGAGATTGAGAGACAGATCTCTTGGAAATACGATGAGAGGGAACACCGTTACTAGAATATCATCTGACAAAGGATAGGGGATTTATGGAACTGTGGTTGTGTAATAGTAATAGTAAAAATCAGTCTGTAAAATAACTACAAATAAAACTTTGTAAGATAAATAGTGTGTATTGATGCATACTATAAAATATAAAAATGGGAATCGAGAAATCGATAGTTTTGGCTATATGTGTATTGTGAAATTTGTATGATGATTTTGTGTATAATTGTTATTTATCGGATACTAATAAAATATATATATATATTAATTATCAGATGGAAAACATTGGTAATGAACCAGTAAATGAAGTAAATCAATCTGAGCAAATTCAGGAAGAACAATTGTTAAATAGACACGATATAGAGGATATCGTTGCACAAGGAATAGCCAATGCTATTCCAGCAATCGTTGCTGCTGTCCAGAAACCTGTTAAACCTCAATCAATCATTCCTAGTAAACGTACCCAGGGCGACAATTTTAGTAATAGTATAAACGGAGGCGGTAATCATCTTAATAACAATAATGATCTGCAAGCTCCAATTTTCAAAAAAAATGAAAGCTGCAACACCTGGTTGCACTTACAAAGAATTTCTTGCCTGTAAACCAACTGAGTTTGCAGGTAATGAAGGGGCTATTGCAGCATTACGTTGGTTAGAGAAAACTGAGGCAATAATCACTATAAGTAAATGTGCTGAGGAAGATCAAGTTATGTATGCGTCAAATCTTTTTAAAGAAGGGGCGTTAGAATGGTGGAACATAGTATTACAAGCTAAAAGAAGGATTGTGGCCTAGCCATGAACTGGGAAGAATTTAAGAGTCTTGTAGAAAGAAAATTCTGTCCCGAGTATGAAAAAGATCAAATGGCAAATAAGTTCTTGACCCACCGAATGGTGAATGCGGATTGTTGTGGTTATACTTCGACATTCTTTGAATATGCTAGAGTAGTACCAACGCTGGCTTCGCCAGAGCCGGTACTCATTTCCCGCTATGTTTGGGGATTAATTAGTGAAATCCGCAATATCGTTAAAGCTGCGAGACCTCGCACTATTGACGATGCAGTGGAACTAGCCAACACCCTAACTGATGAACTGGTACGCACAAGAGATGAAAACAGGAAGAAGAAACTGGCTCAGAAAATTACCCAAGGATTTCGGGTGGGTAATAATAGTAACTTCAAGAAAAGAGGAACAGGGCAATCTTCAACTTTGCCATTTTGCAGAAATTGCAAAAAGAAACATTATGGAAGATGTAATGTAATCTGCAACTTTTGCAAAGCCATAGGACATCGTGAAGAAGACTGTAGGAAGAAAACCAGAATCTGCTATAACTGTGGAGAAATAGGACATTTTAAGCCAGAATGTCCTAAATTGGTCAAACCTGCAGACAACAAAACCAAGGCGACCGACGGAGCTACTAAGAAGAATGTCAGAGCATTCCAGCTAACCACTCAAGAAGCAGAACTCATTCCAGATGTGATAGCTGGTACGTTCTTAGTTCACAACGTATATGCAAAAGTATTATTTGACTCTGGTGCAAACCAAAGTTTTATAAATACTTTATTCTGTCAAGCTCTTAAGTTACCTTTAACTAACATTAGGCAGATTTTTACAGTCGAAACCGCAGATGGGAATTCAGTTAAAATAGATCAGGTTTTGCAAAAAGTAGAAATAGAACTTTCAGGTCATAAATTTTCTGCAAATCTGTTACCTATGAAATTAGCTTAATTCGATGTTGTGTTAGGAATGGATTGGTTAATAGCCAACCATGCTCGAATTCTTTGTGATAAGAATTCCATAGAAATTCAAGCACCTACTGGAGAAGTAATCATGATTATAGGAGATAAGCCACGTAAACCCATGAAGTTCATATCAGTAATGAAAGTTGCTAGTTATGAACGAAAGCAAGGAACAGTAAATATGATTTCAGTAATCATTAGTACTAAGGGCAAAGAACTTAAGGAAATTCCTATAGTCTCAGAATACCCAGATATATTCCCAGAAGAGTTACCAGGATTACCACCAGATAGGGAAGTAGAATTTAGGATTCATCTAATTCCAGGAACTACACCGATAGCCAAGGCACCTTATCGGTTAGCACCCACAGAAATGTTAGAACTGAAAAAAGCAATTAGATGAATTACTAAGTAAAGGTTTCATACAACCAAGTTCATCCCCGTGGGGAGCATCCGTGTTGTTTGTTAAGAAAAAGGATGGTTCGATGAGAATGTGTATTGATTATAGAGAATTAAATAAGGTTACAATTAAGAATCGATACCCATTACCTAGAATTGATGATCTTTTCGATCAACTTCAAGGAGCTAGATATTTTTCTAAAATTGATTTACGCTCCGGATATCATCAATTGAAGGTACAAGAAGAAGACATACCTAAGACTGCTTTCAGAACTAGGTATGGTCATTACGAGTTTACAGTCATGCCCTTCGGGTTAACGAATGCACCTGCAGCATTCATGGACATGATGAATAGAATCTGTAAACCGTATTTGGATAAATTTGTAATTGTCTTCATCGACGATATACTTATTTATTCCAAAAGTCAAGATGAACATTGACAGCACTTACATGAACTCTTAACCTTGTTAAGAAAAGAAAAGTTGTACGCCAAATTCTCGAAGTGTGAATTTTGGTTACAAGAAGTGCAATTCTTAGGACACATGGTAAATCATGAAGGCATTCATGTAGATCCTGCTAAGATAGAGGCAATTACCAAATGGAAGGTTCCACAATCCGCAATGGAAATTAGAAGTTTTATAGGTTTAGCTGGATATTATAGACGGTTTATTAAGGATTTTTCCAAAATAGTTGTACCATTAACTAAGCTAACCTGTAAAGCAGTTAAGTTTGAATGGGGACCTAAACAAGAAGAAGCCTTTAGAATCTTAAAACAGAAGTTAACCAACGCTCCAATCTTAGCCTTACCAGAAGGAACTGAAGATTTTGAAGTATATTGTGATGCTTCAAAACTAGGATTTGGATGTGTGCTAATGCAACGCAAGAAGGTAGTTGCGTATGCTTCAAGACAATTGAAAACGCATGAAGAAAATTATACGACTCATGACTTAGATTTAGGAGCCGTAATTTTTGCCCTGAAAAT
This sequence comes from Helianthus tuberosus, assembly GCA_030545235.1. Taxonomy (NCBI): domain Eukaryota; kingdom Viridiplantae; phylum Streptophyta; class Magnoliopsida; order Asterales; family Asteraceae; genus Helianthus; species Helianthus tuberosus. The sequence goes on along the minus strand of CM060447.1, from coordinate 77,884,653 downwards.
TTGGAGACATTATCTGTACGGAAGTAAGTTTACTATCTATACAGATCATAAAAGTCTAAGATATATATTTGGGCAAAAAGAGTTAAATATGAGGCAAAGAAGATGGATGGAAATTCTAAGTGACTACGACTGTGATATTCAATATCATGAAGGAAAGGAAAATGTAGTTGCAGATGCCTTAAGTCGTAAGTATCATGAAAAACAACGACGAGTTCGTGCTCTTAGGTTAAATCTACAATTAGATTTAATGGAACAATTGAAGAGTGTTCAGGAAACAGCAATCAAGGATGATGCTGAAGGAATGAAAGGACGAATAAAACAATTAGAACAAGGAGCTGATGGAATTTGGAGATTCCACAAAAGAAGAATTTGGGTACCTAAGAAAGGAGAATTAAGAAATAAAATTTTAGAAGAAGCTCTTAAATCTAGGTATACCATGCACCCAGGAAACAATAAGATGTACCAAGATTTAAGAAAGAATTTTTGGTGGATAGGCATGAAGAAGGACATAGCTAGATATGTTTCTAAGTGTCTTACTTGTTCACAAGTTAAGGCAGAACACCAGAAACCTTCAGGTCTAATACAACAATTAGAGATGCCAGTATGGAAATGGGAACTCATAACAATGGATTTTGTTACTAAGTTACCCAAAACCAGAAAAGGTAATGGCGTGATTTGGGTAATTGTGGATCGATTAACCAAATCTGCTCACTTTCTGCCTATGAAAGAAACCTTTAGCATGGAAAGATTGGCAAAGTTGTATGTAGATGAAGTCGTATCTCTACATGGAGTTCCACTCTCCATTATATCAGATAGGGATAGTCGTTTCACTTCTCATTTCTGGAAAAGTTTCCAAGAAGCAATGGGAACTCGACTAAATCTGAGTACCGCATATCATCCTCAAACAGACGGGCAAAGTGAAAGGACAATCCAAACTCTAGAAGACATGCTCCGAGCATGTGTAATAGATTTTGGTGGAAACTGGGATGATCATTTACCTTTAATTGAATTCTCCTATAACAATAGTTATCATTCAAGTATTGAAACTGCCCCATTTGAAGCATTATATGGAAGAAAGTGCAGAACCCCAGTTTGTTGGGCAGAAATAGGAGAAAGTCAATTGTCAGGTCCTGAAATAGTGCAAGAGACGACCGACAAGATTACACAAATCAAGGAAAGACTAAAGACGGCTCGAGATCGCCAAAAGAGTTATGCAGACAATAGACGGAAGCCATTGGAATTCCAAGTTGGAGAAAAAGTACAGTTGAAAGTTTCTCCTTGGAAAGGAGTTGTTCGATTCGGTAAGAAAGGAAAGCTAAGTCCAAGATACGTAGGACCATTTCCAGTGATTCAACGTATAGGACCAGTTGCTTATCGTTTACAACTACCAGAAGAATTAGTCGGAGTACATGATGTATTTCATGTATCCAACCTCAAGAAATGTCTATCAGACGAATCTTTGGTAGTACCTCTCCAAGATATAGAGGTAAACAAAAAGTTAAAATTTGTTGAGAAACCTCTTCAGAAAGAAGACAGAAAAGTGACATTTCTCAAGCACAAACGACTAGTGCTAGTTAAAGTAAAGTGGGATTCAAAGAGAGGAGCTGAATACACTTGGGAGTTGGAATCAGAGATGAAGCGAAAGTATCCTCAATTATTCCAGTAAATCTCGAGGACGAGATTTTTATTAAGGTGGGGAGGATGTAACAACTCTCATCAAAAGTCATATTTATTAAATTAATTTGTCCAATAGGAAACCCTAATTGAGACACCCAAGTGATTCTGTATAAACCCTAAAAATTTTTAGAATCAGGATCAGGGCCCCTAAAACTCAGGGAGGGGGGGGGGTAAACCCTAGTTACGATTATCCACATAACTATCTGTCGAAATTGAATTTCACAAAACCGTCAACTCAGCAAGCCTACTCACACACGGGGCTACCCTATGAAAATAGGTAAGCCGTCGCGTAGCGCGACGACTATAGGGGTGACCAGTCGCGCTACGCGACTGGGTCAAATTGCATGTACAAATAGGGTTGTCTGGGACTTGATTTTGGGCACTGAAACGACGTTAAAACTCAAAATATACGCTAAGTTATAGTAGAATTACTATCAAAACACACACGAATCACGAAGTGCTACCGCAATCAGGGTAATAACTCGATCGCTGATACGATTCAATGTCCGATCGATTAAACTATCCAATGGATGTTTAAGTGCTGCCCACATTAGGGTTTACGCTTTGTCATTCGTTGTTAATTCAATGGATGTTTAAGTATCGCACTTTGTCATTCGATGTGAAGGTTTAATCTCGTGAGTTATCGTAAATACTGTATTAAGTTACTAACCGAATTGTGTGCATGTTATTAAATTTAGGTTAAAAGGCTAATCAGTAGGCTAGGCTCTGCTCAAATAAAATCTGCAATGTGAGTCATTCTCTTTTTATCAAATTTGATTTCAAAAGCATGTTATTTTCAAAGTTATAATTACAGGGATTAAGTCTTTGTAGTCACCAAATTACAGCCGGTATGTGGGGTATTGTATACATTACCTTTTCCCGCCACCATTGTACAACGAGTTAGCCAATGGGTGGTCTGACCACAGTCACAGAAATAAGTCGAGTGACAAATACTGTGGGTAGTTGGTTGATATAGAAACAATGTAATCACCCTTAATACTGTAAATTATAACAAACAGGTCGTTTTATTAAATAGAATGATTCACCAGTATTTTCCGCTGACAAAACCTTTTTCAAACATGTTTCAGGTGATCTGTTGTGATTCTGGAAAGGTGATGTGGAGCACTGCAAGCTTAAGAAAGTGGCTCATTATAAAATAAAGAATCATGTTTTGTAACCTAAAGATTTCTTCGTGAAATCATATGATTGTAAATTATCGGGGATTTATCCCGAGATTGTGAAATAAAATAAATCGGGAAATTTCATTTTTTAAAAGATCCTGAAGAAACTTCCGCTGTTAAATAAATACCACGGGATTTTCTGTCCCGCGGCTCCTGAAACGGGTCAAACCGGGTCGGGGGCCGTGACAGGTGAGGGTTGTCACATTCTCCCCTCGTTAAAGAAATTTCATCCCCGAAATTTGTACTACCTTAACTCCTTATGGTTAAGTCACACACGTATGTATATGAATAATATCGAAGTAGATAATCATCAAATCGAAACATACATTGCTCACATTTGGTGTGTCCAAGAATATATATCAACCCGAATCCTAGGGTTGAAAGGTGTGTGTGCTGCTAGCATGGGTTCCACAAAAGTGGAGTTTTGACTAAAAAGATTCTTAAACGATCGGTTGCAATATGCAACCGAGTTTTGACAAACCATAGCACCCGTTATATGAACTCAAAAGCATCATCTCAGCGTAATAGTAAAATGATCTGTCAACTCCTGAATAAATGTCTGATAAGGTTTAGTGTGTTGACATTTTTGAATGGTGAAGATACACCGAATGGAATACAAGCGAATCTGGTGTATCATTGTCTTGATTCGTAGTTGCATCAGAAATGTTTAAATGATAAATCAAACAAAAGTATGTGTGGTCTCGTGTAAAACGGTTACCATGATTAGCACAAGCTACAAGTTTATGATGACACCACAAGGTGTCGTAACGGCATTACCCAATAATAGTGGTGACTGAACAAGTTCACCGCGTTTGAAATCAAATGAGAGTATGCTGAGGCAATCTGAAGGTTTGATTTATACCATGTTATAGAGTTTCCAATTAAATACTGAACATCAAAGAACCACTGTTTCCAATCGAAGATGAAAAATAATAAGTATCGCAAGGCATTTGATTGACAACGAAAGAATCGTTAGGAGGTACATTGTGCTTATGAAATGAATATATGTACTATTGCCTTAACACACAATTGTGTTGAGACCGCTTTGATCGTGAAGATCCAAAATGGATTGTTAACAACTAAATAGGGAATTAAATCCGTGTATGAAGTGAGTAACCAATTTAGCGCAAGCTTCAATTTTGTGAAAAATTATCACCGCAAGGTATCGAAACAGATCAAACATTTTAGTGGAGTCGTAGACCCACCAAATCTACTACGACTCGAAATGAAAGAATCTTTGCAAAAATAGTTGAATATGATGCTCCCAATACATCATATAGCGTTTCAAATTAAACCTGTGAACTGGATAAGTTCAAGCAATTGAACTTGGTTTTAACATAACCCGACAATGTATGTATCAACAAGGAATTCTCGGTATGGTAGCAAAATAAACCATGAGTGTAACTTGAAAGAAAGCGGTTTCAAGAAAGTGTGTTGACTTGGTAGCAGAAGAGTCAATGATAACAATAATGTAGGTCATTCGAATCACGAATCAGTGATTAGGTTTGGCAAGGTAATATTTAAATTTCAATGAAGTGTTTGTTCGAAACAAAACCACATGCGTAGCAAATGATGCATGTGTGTCATGAAAGTTTCCGAGTACTGAAACAATGAGTGCTTGCAAAAATGAAGAAATGACCAAGTATCGAAACAAATGTGTGTTCTCTCTCAGCGAAGAAAAGTTGTGTGATGCAACTACCATTAAGGGGAGTAGAGAGGCAACCATCTACTCGTCAGAAGTAAAAGAGATCCAAGTACTCTCTGTTGGGTCAATGGAACTGGCATATGCGCCATGTTAATGATGGTTGATTGAGTTGACAGATATGATTCCTAAATAAAAACCTTTACGAGTTTGGACCTGGGTTCCCAGGGTCCTAAATATATGTTTTCTAAATCCTCTAGATTTCGTGTCCCGTGTGGATCCGATTTGTACCTTGTGTAGGAAGCAGTGGTGTTTTTTGTGTACGTCTAAGATCTAATCATTGTCCCACAACTTTCACCGGTAAGCTTTCTTCTTAAATTCACTGCTAACGACGCTCGATTGTCGACCAGTCGTGTAATACTTGTTAGATGCTCGCAGTTAATCAAATAAGTAAGTCATCAGGTCTTAGCAAGAGCCACCGACTCTGGTTGGCTAGCTCGTCCGACTCTCGGTCATTTGAAAGTCACCGTCCTTTCTTTTGACGAGCAGCACTGAGGTTATCCAAAACAGAAGTTTTGGCCTGTTATCTTCCTTCTCTATCTCCTACTGAAACTCCACTGTCAATCCTTGCCTCTCCGGAAGTGTAAGTCGTTACGGTGCATCGACTACAGGTGCGGTGCCTGGAATTAAATCGATGCAAAAATTCGACTTGTCGTTGAGGAGGTAATTCTGGCTAGTCTTCGAGGAAGACTTTAGGGTATTCTCCGATCATGGGGGTATCGTTAAGTTTTAGTTCTTCGGCTCCCTTATCCCCGACATGAGCCAAGAAAACAACACATTCTTTCCACAACAACCTTCGTGCCTTCAAGCAATTCATGATCTGTGGAGGCATATCCTGCCTTGTGAGTCGAGATCGTTCCTTCATTCGTCATCGAGGTGCGGATATCAACCTCCGCTCGACCGCTTGCCAACTAATACATCCAATTACCACGTTGACGCTTCCCAACTCAACTGGCAATAGATCTAGCGTAAACTTACGCTCTCCGGATTCTATCGTGCCGCTTCCAGTTACTGCGTTGGCTTCCACTAGCTTCCCCTAAGCTAGTTCTAATGGGTTTGGAATATCTACTTACTCGCTACTTAAACCAATTATACTCTCGAACTATAGAGGTGCGAATCGTAAAATTTGCAACAGTATTTGGCAATACAGACGCATAATATTGAGTAATATGGGACGTACCGATATCCATGCTTGGATCCCTGGCGTGTCTCCCTAGCTCAGGTGGGGAGCTTTCATCCTTGCGCCTGATTGTTTTTAGGGCAATATCTTCTGAAATGCTTTTTGCTTCCACAATTTAAACATCCTCGAGCACGTTTCTGTTTATCACTCATTCTGCCTCAACAATTATCATTGTCGTTGTCCCCTTCGTGATTCTCACTACCGTCTTAGTCCCCATTACTATGTTGAGTATTTTGCCAACAAGTTTCCTTGACATGTCCCACCTTGCCGCAGTTACCACAATTTCCATATTTGCATCGCCCGACGTGATAACGTAAACAATTGTCGCACTTAGGTAGGATACCCTGGTAATCTTTTCCCTTCCTGGCCTTTTTCTTGTTACTTACCCGAGTAACCATCTTGAAATTTGCGAGCTTTCTCTTGTTATCCCCAGATGCCTCTATAGCAGTCTCCTTTTTCTCCTCCGTAGTGGAAAATTCTCCTCGTCTAACTGCTTCTTCCGTGAGTGCCATGCTTATGTTGATAGCCTCGGTGATCGGTGAAGGTTTAGATGTTGTTACCAGGCTTAGAATTTGAGGTGCCAATCCCCTTATGAATTGTTCAATTCTCTTAAACTCTGGTGCTCCCAGGAGTAAGGCAACTTGTGATAATCCGTTAAATCTCTGCACATACTCCGCTATCTTTGGTCCTTCCATTTTCAAGTTCCACAGTTCCGTTTCCAGCTTCTGGACTTCTGCCCTCGAGCAATATCTCTTACGCATCAGATCTTTCAGTTCGTCCCACGTCATAGCATACGCAGCGGTCTCGCCCATTGTCCGAACTTGATGGTTCCACCATGACAGAGCCTCATCCACCAATAGTCCAGTTATATACTTGACTTGATGTTCGGGGTCACATTTGCTCAATCATAAAACAGAATCTGTCTTTTCAACCCAGCGCACGAAGGCTAAGGCACCCCCGGTGCCGTCGAACTCTCGAGGTCTGTGGTCCAAGAACTGCTTCTAGGTGCAGCCTGCGATGTAAGCAACATTATTCGCGTAAAGCCTTAGCAAGGCACTCGTGGAAATGTCCAAACGTTTTGTAATGTGTCTTAAAGGATTAGACATTACCGTTGGGGTGGTTATTTCCCGAGGTACCTCCGCTGCAATCGGAGCGACGAGCCTCGTACCGTGCGATGGCCTGTAAGAGGCGCTCTTGCATTTCTGCCTCCGTTGTTGGTAGAGGGTTGTTGATATCGGTGTTCCCTTGAGTCGACATCTTCCTAGAAGAAGGTCGGTTAGGTCAGGTCTAATTTGCTTCATCCGTGCATTTGGTTGTTTAGTGGTCATAAGTACATACACATAACAGGTTACCATTCCAACCAATTAAATAATAGTATAATCATAGTATGACCAAGTAGTTCGGTAATATAGCAAGTAAGAACGTAGTATTATAATTATAGCACGCACACATAGATCAATGACGTGCTTAGCGAAAACCTAGCGACTGAGCTTTCATTGGTTATTGGCCACAGAGTGTTGTCGCATGTTTAAAGATGATTGGGCTTTCATTATCCTTCGGTCACAATCACTGTGTCTAACAAAATGTATCACATCGAAAGGGACACAGGGTCACCCTACCCTTGTCCAATAAGTATATTAGTGCGTCAAAATTTCGTAATCAGAAGTGGTCCTCAAGAGTCTCCGCAATCCCGGCTTATCATTAGTGTCTTTACCCAAGTGTAATGCAATCCCCATAATCCAGAAACCAACTATACTGGTGGCTGAGGAGGAGGAGGAAAGAAAAGTAAATTGTTAACGTGTGTGAGTCCCTCCTCGAGCTTGTATATACGTTGAAGTAATTATCTGCTCTGTCGCTCGATAGTAAAGAAATGAGTATCAAAATCCTGGGAATCGGTGTAGTAGCAACGGTCGAGAGCGTAAAAGGAACCTTGACGTATGTGTCGGATCAAAGTATGCTGGTAAAAGACAGGGTGGAGGTCGTGGTGTTTTACATGAACTTTTCAGACAATATGCTGTCTTGTGATGTAGTCACTTAAATCATGTTTTCGGTTATGTAATGTTTTGCATTTGAACTTGCCAATTGTGGTGTCAGCTCAAGCTCCAACGTTCTGCGACTCATATCCTCAAACTGTAGTTGGTATCACAGGAGCAACTCATCTCGTATGTGGCCTCCATAACATGAGGAATGGTAAGGGTCTAAAATCTGCATAGTGTATTATAGGATCCATCCAATCGGCTCGTACAGCGATGTAGAGGTGAAAGGTGTAAACGGTGCGGCCTGTAGGGCCGTAGAAAATGTTGTTGTAGCAAAATGGATCGTTATGCTGGTGCCGACCTGGAGTACTCTTCCGGGGTACGGGCAAGTCCGGAAAAGAAACGATAAGTATGCCAGTGCAATGGGCGTCGGTCTCCATAGGAAAAAGGAGCAACATCAGCGGTTATGGATGCAAGAACAAACGTTTCAACCAATAAGGAGATTGTCAGGTGCTGGTACTGGGTTAGATAGTAGGGGTGCAATGTCTAGTAAACCAAAAGTATCAGGGTCACAATCGAACAAGGGTGTAAGACCAGCAGTTGCAACATTAGGCTGACTCAAAAGGTGCAGAAGCTAGCTCAGTAGCAGGCCCTGGGTCGTGTAACAGTTTGGTGCCTTGAGCAGGTGATAGTGCAGCAGCCATGTCGTCGTCGTCTTGTGTCAGTGGTAGAATGTTGTACTCCAGCTGTTTGTATGGTTGCAGGTATCACAGACTCAAAGGAATCTAAATGTATGCTAGAATCAGATGATGGCTTGTTAACAGGGGTCTTAAGATGTAAAGTTAGTAACAGTGTTCTCGTCTAATTTTCTATCATCATGGGCGTCGGCAGTAGGACCATCAATAAGCATGCCCAAGTAGTCATATATTGTTTGCCGAGTAGTCAACCTTTAGTAGAAGTGTCCGCAGGAGACGCATCATCGAGGATTGGATCCATGGCGTGCCCACCATCTGGGTGACCACTGATGAAGTGGTCATGGATCGAAACAAGAGTGACAGAAGGATTCCTGTCAGAGAAGCCATCAGCAAGGGTAAGGTATTACCAGAATCTGGTAGTGCGGACTGTTGGAAGTCATCCCCGTCCTTGGTCGGCATATCCGGATCACTCTCAGTGTCTACCGTAAATATCTCTGGCGCAGATGCAGTCTCCTTATCTGTGGCGGTGGCCGTGGGGTTATCAATGTCTGATAACTCGCTTTCTAAATAGAGTGACATGTGTGCCGGTACATAATAGTCATAGCATGTATACCCATAGTAGTTATTAACGATTAGTGTATGCAAATATTCACCACATGTGCACGTATAATAATAATAATCATCAACTAAGCAGCATGTAATCATCCTAGTCTTCCCCAGACTATCCTCTCAGCCTCTCAGACTAAAATCTCCCAATCTCTCAGATTGAATTCTCAATCTCTCATACTAAAATCTCTCAGTCTCTCAGACTAATCTCCTGGTCTCCCCGACCTAATTTCTCCCCAGTCTCCCCGACTGGATTCCCTCAGCCTCCCCGACTGAGCTATAAATTTAAATTTGGGAATGTGTATTTGTGCCTTTTTGTTTGTAAAAAGGTCTGTTCCCTGGATCTGGACGTATAGTGTATGCAATGTAAAAGTGTTTGAAAACGTTTTTGTGAGAGCCCTGATGATCATAGTCTAGACTCGAGAAAGAATCCTAGTTCGCTATGATCGAGGCTCTGATACCAAGCTGTCACACCCTGGCTTTGCGGAAGCGTGGGTTTATTTGGTGTGACTTCTTAATACCATAGCAACAATCATAACAATGTTATATGATAAAAACAACATGAGATATTCATCCATTAATAAAGTTAGAAAAATCCCATTTTCAACAATCACAAAATAAGTTACAAGCCTTAACTTGATTTAATTGAGTTTATAAAGACTTAGCAAAAGACTTTAAACAATACTAGGTTTAGGGACATGTAACCCGTCCAGGAAGAGGTTACACCTTCTAAACCCAGGGTGCCTTCTTTATGCAAACACAGCTTGAAAATACGTGCATACAGTGCCAGATCCGTTAATTTCCTTAAATACATGTAGTTTGAAAAGTCAACATAAAGTTGAGCGAGTTCATGTGTAAGTGAGTATGTATAAACCTTTAAAGTACGTCCCAATGTAAAAATCGTTTAAGTACGTCCTGATGTAGAAATCGTTTAAGTACGTCCTGATGTAGAAATCGTTTAAGTACGTCCCGATGTAAAAATCATTTAAGTACGTCCCGATGTAAAAGTCGTTTAAGTACGTCCCGATGTAAAAATCGTTTAAGTACGTCCCGATGTAAAAATTGTCCCTGGTATGTAGCAATAAGGAAAAAGAGATCACCATTGGGTTGCAAAGCCAATTATATGTGTGAAGTGATGCAGGAAGACTCAACCCTAGCGGATTTGTGCGTCGGGCACTTAGTCACCACCTGGTCCACCCTGCGGACTCAGGAGTGGGGCTCGCTACACCCAAATAGATCTATCACTAATGTCCCTCGGTCCTACAACGAGGATTAATGGCCTTTAGTTCCACCTACCCACTCACATGATCTGTACGTCCTAACCCTCCTTAAGCTAACCATACCGTGTATAAAAATGTCCTTAATAATTGTAACATGTATTTCACCCCCGAAGTATAAAAACTGAAAACAGTTAAAAGAAAAGGGGGACATGAACTCACTGAAGTGCGTCTCGAAGTAGTATCTCCCAAAATAACCTGCTGCGTGACGACCTACACGTACTAACTTCTATTAGACGGATGGCCGTGCTTTGGCTTAAGGTTTAATGTTTTTGGGAAATAGTTAGACAACTATTTCTTCTGTACACTTCTTAATTATTTAAAGTCATATTCCTTCCCAAGGATGGGGGTTTTAATACACGTGCGTTTTAGAAATTCCGAAATATATTATTAAGTCTCACTTAATAAAATATATTTTAATTCATTTGTCTAAAATATTCTATCTCCAAAATATACATATTTTTCCCAAAAAATATTATATTTTATTCCACATAATTTCCAAAATAATACCTTTTATCAAAATACGTTTTTACGAGTATTTTTCCGAAAATACATAAGTTACGTTGTAAAGTTCGGGTGGTGTTAATAATACCGGTGTATCTCAAACACTTTTTTGTAATAGCGTTGGCATTATTTTGGAGTTGTGCTTTCACAATGTATTCCAGTTATATTATTTTTACTCTAAAAAAATAATATATAGTTCGCACAATAATCATAAAATCTCACAAGTGTTACTATGAAAAATATATATCCTAAATATATATTTAACAAGTCTTATTTCTAAAAATCCCACCTCCGACACTTGGAAGTTTTGTAATAAAATTGTGGCGAAATTTACATTTTGATAACAAGTTAAAAATATAGTTATAACACTTGTTGTAAAAAAAAGGGTTATTGGATTTTATCACCCCTAACTATTGGCTATTGGCCACTGCCACCCTCAACTATCATTTTGATGCCCGCCACCTCCAACTTAACACTTAGTGTGTTCTGTCACCATGTCGTTAACTGATAACTAACTTTTGATCCTGTTACTATACATTTGGGGTGTCCTTAGATCCCTAAGATCCCTATGACACCCCCAAAACTATAGTAACGAGATCTAAAGTTAGTGATCAGTTAACGACGTGATGACAAAACACACTAAGTGTTAAATTGGGAGTGACAGAATCAAAGTGATAGTTGGGGGTGACAGCGGCCAATAGGCAATAGTTTAGGGAGATAAAAACCAATAACCCTAAAAAAAATATTTTCCAAGTGTTTATATTTCTGTAAAAATTTCGCCAGAGTTTCCTCTGTAACTGGAGGTGGCCACGCTTTCAAGCGTATCATTTTCTTTTATAAATTCAATCGACAATGTTCCCAACATCAACAAACACTATTTCAACATCAACTAGTTCAAAAAATATACGTAAATCGCAAACACATGAACTCGTGGGTTATGTAAAAGTGTGTAGTAATCTTCCAATATTCTTAGTAAATCTTTCTATCCTTAAAAATAAAGTCGGTTTCTTGAAATCTTTATTCTTAAAGAAAATACATTTTTACAACTCCTAGTCAAAATTGCAAAAACATTTCTTTGTTTAATCCTTTTGTTACACAAGCGTCTACGCACTAGTTTGCTCACAAAAACACCTTTGTTTCAAGAAAGATCCGGCTTCTAAACATGATTTCATTTGACACTTAGTTCTTTGAAAATACCACTTGTAGATCTTTAGATCTACTAGTTTTGGACTCTATTTTATAAGAAAAACTCTTTTTACACAAGTTCATGTTAATAAGTAGTAGTGTTCGTCATCTAATCATTTTCACACTTAAACATACACTAGTTCATGTTCCATGAACATGACTTAACCGGGTTAGATGACGATCCGAACTACTACTAGCATCAAACAACATAAAATAATCATAACAAAACAAGATCAAAGAGTTTTACACTAATGTTTACTCATTAACCACTTTGTTCATCATTTTTAGTAGACTTTAAACTTTGATCTTATATGTTCATGATTTTTATCCGACAAATCTCTTATTAACCACTTTAGACAATATATAGAGGCCGGTTAACGTACAAATGCGCTTATCGTACATTACGTACGCTACAATCTCAGCCGTCAGATCATCTTCCGGCATTGAAAATCGCATGTGAAATTGAATTACCACATGCGAAATTGTTACCAACATTATCACATGCGTAATTGAATTACCACATGCGAAATTGTTACAAAAAAACAACCTTCTATTTCATCAAAATTATCACATGCGAAATTGAATTACCACATGCGAAATTGTTACAAAAAAAACAACCTTCTATTTCATCAAAATTATCACATGCGAAATTGAATTACCACATGCGAAATTGTTACAAAAAAACACCTGCTATTTCATCAAAATTATCACATGCGAAATTATTACAAAAAAAAACAACATGCGATTTTCATTGCGGGAAGATGATCTGACAGCTGAGATTGGCGCGTACGTAATGTACGATAAGGGGTCTACTGGACATTTTTCATGATGTAAAGTAGACTAGGTTTGTGGTGTCATTGGTCATTGGTTTTTGTTTTTAAGTGGTTTACATATATGGGGCATGTCCTGTATATGAATTGGTGTGGATTATCCTCACTACTTGTACTTAATTGCGGTTATTTTAATAGAATCACCGGGGTAACCCTTTACCCAAAAAAAACAGGGTGTTTAGAGTCACTTACTACTAGCTCGTGGCTAGGGAAGAAACTAGACGAAAAACGGGTGGTTAATAGCGTTGTGGTGAGGTCCTTGGCAATCCGTAAGCACCGAGCCTCCTTATACGTGATCCTTCACCTTTGAGTATACTTGGAAATGCAAGATCAAACTTGAAAATAATGGTGGGTGTGGGCTTGGTCTCGGCCGTAGGTAATAAGAGGGAAAGAAAGATTTTTTTTTTTTTTTGTTAATTTTTGGTTTATGAATGGAATGTGTGATCTAATGGTGTTATTTATAATCCACCATTTCTATTTATCCAATGAATAATGTGTAGGGAAGATATTAAGCATGGATTAATAAAATACTCAAAAAGTTCGTGGGGTGGTGTTCCCTTGGGGCCGATTTGGTTCATGGGGGGGGGGGGGGGGTAATTGGTTGAATTTGAATGACATGGTTAGTGCTTAGTTTTGTTACGTTAGGAATTAAGTTAGGATATTTGTGTGTTATAATTTATAACGGGTGTTAGGGTATTCGGGGACCCTAACTGGCACAGAAAAGGAAAAATAGTGTCAATGACAATATTTTTATGTTCCGGGTAAAGTCCGGTAGTTCGGTTGGATATTAATCCGTTAAAGTGCTTAATAATCATTTAAAGTGTCGTTAATATTATTTTTTAGTGACACAATGAATTCCCGACACTTTGGAAAGTGTCTAGTAATATTTTTCTCACGTTTTGGTACTTTTCTAGGTACATTAGTGCTGAATTTTTATTTAAAGTGCAGAATTTTGTACTTAAAGTACGTTTTAGGCACATCCGGTCACTATAACTATCACCTAGTGACGCAGTTCTACAATCCTCACCTCCCTACACTCTCTACTAGTGTAGTAAACTATTCCCGGCTGATACTGGCCTTAGAGACAGTGTCTGTCTGATGCTGGCTATGTTAGCATGTTTACTGGGTTATCCGTATAGTGTGCTCACTGTGCTTTTGTGCATCAAGGTTGTCACTGACGTTAGTGTAAAAATAATAGAGTGACAGTATAAATTGTGATGCATGTGTATGTATGTATCAGAAGTCAGTAAGCAGTTTAATCACAGTTGTAAGCAAGCACAGAATTAAATAGTAATTAAATATTAATTAATTTGTATGGATACCTGGTTTGGTGAGGGTTGTCACAGAACACAAGAAGTTGATGATGACAAATGTGATGGATAAACGCAATCGGGAGAGGTCCTTCAAGATCCACAAGCTCCAAACCTCCTTAAACACCTTCTTGCACCTTAGGATGAACTTGGAAATGGATGGAATTAGTTGAAGATGGTGGTGGTGTGGTGGATGTGGGTCGGCCGAGAGTGGGGAGAAGGGAGGGAGAAAGATGGAGAATGAAATGTGGGTGATGAGAATGAGAGCTCAAGTTTACTTATAACCATGTTATAGTTTTGTCCATAGGTTATTATGTCTCTTAAGTATCATGCAAGATCCCTAACCATATCAAATGAGATCTTAGGAAGATTAAGGAAATCTTGGGGTGGGGCCACATAGGTGACATCCACATACATGGGGGGGGGGGGGAGGGACTAAGTGTAAGTTTCAACCTATTAGTTATCTTATAGTTAGGATTTAAGTGTATTAGTTAGGTGTTATGCATAATGTGTGTTATATAGTGTGTTAGGGTGTTCGGGGATCATAACTAGCTCATAAACACTAAAACAATGCTTCTAGTATAATTTTGATGTTTCGGTTAGTGTCCAGTTGTTCGGTTAGATACCGGTTTGTTAATGTGTCAAACTATTCCGTTTAGTGATCCTTAAGTACCCTTTTGTGACACTTTTAATTCCCGACACTTAGGAAAGCATTTAGGACCACTTAGTCATATTTTTACATGTTACTAACTCGTTACAATGCTGAATTTTGCTGAAATATGCCGAAATATGTAAAATTCAGTATTTAAAGTGTATTTCGGGTGCTTTTTAATGCATATTCTAGCTTCCGGAAAGTCTATATGTTAACCCTTGTATCCATACTTGGGTTTTAATGTATTTTAGTCGTTGGACCTGCTCCTAGGCCCTAATTCCATTATCTGGCTGCTTTCTGCAGAGTTGGTGACACAGTGTGCCTTACCGGTGAGTTTACTAGTCTTTCTGACGCAACGCTAACAGCAATGCATAAAGCAATATTTGAAGTATAAAACGTGCATGAATTCACAAGTATAGCATGAAATCAGACAATGTTGATATTTAAGCACATATCTGCAGATATTAAATAATAATTAAATTGTACGGAAATTACCGGTTTGGTGCCAGTTGTCACAGTCTCCCCCCGTTAATAGAATTTCGTCCCAAAATTCAGGCTGAGCTAACTCTCGCAGGAGTTTTCTTGAACAGGTGGGGGTACTTTTCTTTAAACTGCTCTTCACGTTCCCACGTGTACTCGGCTCCGTGCTTAGAGTTCCAACGTACTTTGACAAGTTTGACACTACTTCTCCGGGTCTTGTTGACTTTCCAGTCTGTAACCTCAACGGGTTGTTTTGTATATCGGAGTGTGTCGTCAATATGCACTTCAATTGCAGTGATGATCACTGTTTCTTGGGTTGGACTCTTCTTGAGGTTGGACACATGAAACGTATCATGTACTCCGTTAAGTTCTTCCGGTAATTCCAATTTGTAAGCCACGGTACCAATTCTTTCCAAGATCTTGGATGGTCGGATGTATTATGGATTCAGCTTTCCACGTTTCCCGAATCTTACTACGCCCTTCCAAGGTGAGACCTTCAACAAAACTTTGTCTCCCACCTCGAATTCTAAGGGTTTTCGTCTTCGATCAGCGTAGCTCTTTTGTCGATCTCGAGCCGCCTTAATGCGCTGTCGGATCTGCATGATTTTGTCGATTGTCTCTTGGACAAGTTCAGGACCAACCATACGTTTGTCTCCATCGTCTGCCCAACATAATGGCGAGCGGCACTTGTGGCCATACAGAGCTTCGAACGGCGTGGCTTTTATGCTTGTATGGTAACTGTTATTGTAGGAAAACTCAACTAAAGGTAGGTGAGTATCCCAGCTGCCGCCTAGGTCCATAACACATGCGCGAAGCATATCTTCTAGCGTTTATATGCTCCGTTTGCTCTGGCCATCTGTTTGCGGATGGAAGGTCGTGCTTAGATCTTATTGAGATCCAAAGGCTTCCTGGAAGGATTGCCAGATCCTTGAGACAAAACGTCCATCTCTGTCTGAAATAATTGAGATAGGCACTCCGTGACGTGCCACGATTTCTTTCAGGTACAACTCAGCAAGCTTTCCAGTGCTATCCTTCTCTCGGATCGGTAGGAAATGCGTAGATTTTGTTAACCGATCGACTATCACCCATATCATATCGTGCCCTCTCGGGGTCCTGGGTAATTTCACTATGAAGTCCATCGAGATTTGCTCCCACTTCCACATGGGTATCTCCGGCTGTTGCAGTAGTCCAGACGGTTTTTGATATTCAGCCTTAACCTTAGCACAGGTTAGGCACTTTCCAACATAGACAGCAACATCGCTTTTAAGCCTCGGCCACCAATAGTATTCCTTCAAGTCTTGATACATTTTGTCCGATCCTGGATGGATCGAGTATCTCGACTTGTGAGCTTCATTAAGGATGACTTCTCGAATACCGCCATAGAGCGGAACCCAAATACGCCCTTTAAAGTATAAGGTTCCCTCTTCGTTTGGCACCAAATTCTTCAGCATACCTCGGAGGTATTCAGCTCTACGATTCTCCCCCTTAAGGGCTTCTTGTTGTGCATCATGAATGCATGCAGTGAGGTTCGTCTGAATAGTCATTTCCAATGCTCAAACCCTTAGGGTCTTAACCCTTTCTTTTCGGCTTAGCGCGTCTGCTACAACGTTTGCCTTTCCAGGATGGTACTTAATCTCACAGTCATAATCGTTCAGCAACTCAACCCATCATCGCTGACGCATGTTTAATTCCTTCTGATCAAACATGTGTTGTAGGCTTTTGTGATCTGTGAAGATTGTACATCGAGTACCATATAAATAATGTCGCCAGATCTTCAAGGCGAATACCACTGCGCCGAGCTCTAGGTCGTGAGTGGTATAGTTCCTTTCATGCACCTTCAATTGTCTCGAAGCGTAAGCGATGACTTTTTGGCGTTGCATGAGCACGCAACCCAAACCTTGACGCGAAGCGTCGCAGTATACCACGAAGTCTTCAGTGCCGTCGGGTAAGGATAGTATCGGTGCATCGCATAGCTTATTCTTGAGCAGTTGGAAGGCTTCTTCCTGCTTATTACCCTAGTCATACTTCTTTTCTTTCTGGGTAAGGGTAGTCAGCGGTTGAGCTATCTTGGAGAAATTCTTGATAAATCGCCGGTAATAGCCCGCTAAGCCCAAAAATTGTCGAACTTCAGTTGTTGGCTGGGTCTACATGAATGCCCTTCTCGTTCACAACGTGACCAAGGAACTGTACTTCGCGAATCCAGAATTTGCACTTTGAGAACTTTGCATAAAGTTTCTCTTTCTTTAGTAGTTCCAAAATGGTCCTAAGGTGTTGCTCATGCTCTTCTCTTGTTCGCGAGTAAATCAGGATATCATCGATAAATACAATCACGAATTTATCGAGATATGGTTTGCAAACGCGGTTCATCAGATCCATAAATACCGCTGGCGCGTTCGTCAGTCCGAACGGCATCACAAGGAATTCGTAATGCCCATAACGCATTCGGAATGCAGTCTTTGGTACGCTTTCCTCTTGGATTCTTAACTGATGGTATCCAGATCAAAGGTCGATCTTGGAATAGTAGCTCGATCCTTGCAACTGATCAAATAAGTCATCAATCCTCGGTAATGGGTACCGATTCTTGATAGTGAGCTTGTTCAACTCTTTATAATCGATACACATCCGCAGTGTTCTATCCTTCTTCTTCTCGAACAATACTGGAGCTCCCCCCCAAGGCGAGAAGCTTGGCCTTATGAATCCTTTATCCAACAACTCCGGGAGTTGTGTAGATAATTCTTGCATCTCGGATGGTGCAAGCCGATAGGGTGCCTTGGCTACAGGAGCGGCTCCTGGAACCAAGTCTATATGGAATTCGACTTGTCGTTGCGGAGGTAGCCCTGGCAGATCTTCAGGAAAAACATCAGGGAATTCCTTCACCACAGGAATGTCTTCGAGTTTCGGCTCCTCAACCTTCTTATCTACAACGTGCGCCGGGAAAGCAACACATCCTTTCCTTAAACACTTCTGCGCCTTCATACAACTGATGATTAGCAGAGGCGCGTCTCGTTTTTCTCCATGCACGATGAGAATTTCATCATTCGCCAGAGGGATGCGGATGATTTTCTCGTGACAAACAACTTCAGCCTTGTTCTTGGACAACCAGTCCATTCCGACCACTACATCGAATCTACCCAATTGAATAGGTAAGAGGTCGATGCTAAATCTTTGCTCACCAAGTTCTAATGTGCAACCCCTAACAACTTCGCCCGATTCAACAAGTTTACCATTGGCTAGTTCTATGGAAGAAGGAATATCTAATCTACTAGATTCTATTCCAAGCATACATTTAAATTCCACAGACATGAAACTATAATTGGCACCAGTGTCAAATAGTATGGATGCAACGTGATTGTTAACGAGAAACGTACCGGTGACCACATTAGGGTCCTCGCGTGCGTTCCTTGCTCCAATCACGAATGCTCGAGCCCGAGCATTGTTCTCCCTTGGGCAATCTTTCTTGAAATGATCTTTGCTTCCACAACCGAAGCATCCTTGGTTCTGCCCAGCTCCATTACCATTCCAGTTACCATTGCCATTGCCATTTCCACCACCGTTTCCATTACCAGCACCGTTACGGTTTCCATTCCCGTTCCTATTATCACTTCCATTCCTATTAGCGCCTCCGTTTCCTCTTCCCTAACAATCTTCTGTTTGATGACCAAACCAACCACATTTGTCGCATCTTGGAATGCGACAAGCTCCTTCATGATGATACCTACATTTTTGGCATTTAGGCAGGGTGCCTTGGTATCTTCTAGCTACAGTATCATTTGCCGCTGCAAAGGTTTTCGCCTCCTTAGGTGGGTTAGTATCACGCTTCTTATTGTTTGAACCCTTGTTGTTGATGCGGGTTGCCTGATTCAGACTTGGATGTTTCCTTTTCTTATCACCGGACGACTCAGCATGCGTCTCGGTCTTCTCAGTAGGGTTCAGTGATAACTTCTTCATACGAACAACATCTTCAGTAAGGCTGATAGCCAGAGTTACAGCCTGAGTAATCGTTTCAGGTTTAGCCGAAGTTACCATGCTGCGAAACTCCAGAGCCAATCCCCAGATGTAGCGCTCAACGCGCTTAAATTCAGGAGTCACCATGTAGGGGATCACTCTTGATAAATCGTGGAACCTTCGGGTATAACCAGTAATGTCTGCACCTTCCATGGTCAAGTGCCAGAACTCAGTCTCCAACCTTTGGAGTTCAGCACGAGAGCAATACTTTTCCCTTATTCATTCCTTTAGCTCATCCCACGTCATGTCGTACGCAGCATCATCACCCAGGGTCTGGACTTGCAAATTCCACCAAGTCAAAGCTTCATCAACAAACAACCCCGTAACAAAAGTAACTTGCTCGTCCGCGGTACACTTGCTCATACGGATAGTGGAATCAGTCTTCTCCGTAGAGTGTACAAAAGCCACTGCACCTCCAGTGCCGTCATAGTTCAAGGGTTTGCAGTTGAGAAACTGCTTGAAGGTGCAGCCTTGAGTTGTGTTCCCTCCAGATGTATCTCCCTGCCCATTACGTCTAGCATTGCTTGGTCCTCCACTTTGTTCGGTGCGGTTCGCCTCGTATTAGGCGATAGCTGCGGAGATCCTTTCTTCCAGTAGGGCGTTCAGTTCTACAGCAGTCCTCGGCAGAAGAGGAGGAGGGGGTTGATCGGAATCCTGATTGTTCACAGCTCTCCTAGGTGCCATGTTCTGTCAGAACACAACACAACAGGGTTAGACATTTGTTTGATATCGTCATTCGAGACAGTAGTAGTATATATACACAGACATATACCCACATAAGTGACATCAAACAATCCGCCAATACGTATAAATCAATTCATACAGCAACAAGCATGCATAAATAGATAAATACCGATGTGTCATAAGATATTCACCGAGTCTTTACACATATTAGGGCAACTTGTTACATCATTGTTTGCGAGGTAAACAAAATGCATAAGGGTTACATCTCCCCAAAGTACAAGTTTAATATATGTAAAGGATAAAATATCTTTCTTCACATTGGCGGTTCTTGTCTTTATACCCTAAATCATTACTCCAAAAGAGTATTTAATAGGCTGGGGAAGGGGTGGGGTGTTCACGTTTGACCTTTTCTTGTATTGAAGGAATCTCGTTTGATACGTGACAAGACTTGCTATGGTTTCTGTGCACTGAATTCCATAATTATGTATGCATCCATAATTATGTAATTCCTTGCACAGTCCGCACAGTTCGTTTCATCACCGGATCACTTCCTTCAGATAGGCCACTGCTTTCAGGCAAATACACGTATACTTGAGATATTCTATTTCTAGTATATGTATATATCAATTATTACACATAGTTGCAAGTAATTTCTAGTCAAATACAAGTGCTACTGTAGTGCACCCTAAGTTTCGTAGTGTCCTTACTTGACTCCTTGAAAATAGTTTCAGATGGTGGATGTCACGGAATGTTTTATGCAATGAAAACTTTTGAAAATTGTTTTCGTGAGATGATTCTAAAGATTGTAGTCTAGACTCGAGAAGGAATCTTGGTTCACTACAATCGCAGCTCTGATACCAATCTGTCACACCCCTTTCTAAGGCGGAAGTACGAGGTGTGATCTTGAAAGGTTCTCATTGCATACGAAAGGTAAACATACTACATGCTCGTAAAATAACTCCAAATGCCATTACATAATTAAAATATAACGTAGCTTAAGTGTTTACATCACAAGACAACATATTGTCTGAAAAGTTTACAACTTTATTTAAAAGATGAACATAAAGGTCTGGTCCTTATATCACCACGCGGAGTGGGACATAACAACCAAACCCACCAAAACGGGCACCAGAGTCTTGACACAACATAGCTAATAACATAAACAACATCCAAGAGCAAGAGTATGACCGCGCGCACATCCACTTTAGTTACCTGAAATACATGTGAGTTTTTGGAAAATCGTCAACATAATGTTGGTGTGAGTTCATGCAGTTGTTGTAATAAATGCTGAATACTTGTATGAAAACATTGTATGTATTTTGTTTAGTCGTATCCGAAACTGTGTCCTGTAATTGTAAGGAATACAAGATCGCTAGTGGTTTGCAAGGTCACTAACATGTGTAACGACATAGGAAGCATCTAAACCATAGGCAGTTTTAGTTGTCGATTCACGACTTGAGACACAAAAGCACTCTAGGTGGCACGTGGCCCAGAGTGTGGCTACCTGAAACCAATTAGATCTAACCTTTTGTTCTGCGGTCTAGGTATATTGTTGATTAATGGTGCTTATGGCACCCTATTAGTCACATGACCTATAGTATCATTCCTTGGTTTTGTATTCATCATACCATTTGTAAACATTGTAACACTTGTAACATGTATTTCATCCCCGAAGTTATAAAAACTGAAAACGGTTAAAAGAAAAGGGGGACATTAACTCACAACTTTGCGTATCTTGCGCCGTAAACTTCACCGATTGGTTTTTATAGCGTCGTGACCTATACGTGTTTTATTAACGTTAGTCACTAGACTTGTATCGCAAAAGTACAAGTCCCCATCTTTTATGTATGTGTTCTTTGTTGTTAAAAATAATTCATATTTTTAACTATGTCTCTTACTTATTATTATTTCCCAAAAATAAATATAAGTATCTTGTATTTTTCACCCGAGTTATATATTTTCGTCCAAAAATACATTTTAAGTTCATAACTTGTCCAAGTTACATAATCTATTAAGAAATATATTTTCATAAATATATTTTCTTGTATTCATCTATACATGTTGTATGTGTATTTTAGTATTTTTACTCCTTGGGAGTATTTAGTGTATTTTCAAGTCCTAATACACTATTACATATAATACATATTACATACACTTAGCACAAAATTTGGTGACCAATTAAATATATATATTTTCCTAAAAAATATACATACTTAATATCAATTTTTATCTTGAAGAAATCATCATTTCTTAACCTGAAATTTACACAAAAGTTAGGGAAACCTTAGTAAATATTTTTAGGTAAATTTTTAGGGAATAAGTTTCACCAAAACTTATATTTTTCTAAGTGTCAAAATTTTATAGAAATTTTGACATACTTTCCCCTAAAAATGGAGGTTTCCCATGTTTTCAAAACATGTGTTTATTTTCTTTTTAAAATCATCACAAGTAATCAATAATCAACCTTAAACAACCTACACTTACCAAGTGCCAAAACTATGCTATTTACATAATAATCATGAACTTGAACTTTCATAAAAATTGTAGTAACTTGGTAGTGTGTTTAGTAGACTTAGTTACCCTCCAAAATACATTTACTTTTCTATAAACTTCATTCTTGAAAGATTTAGGTGTTTACAACTTGTAAACATGTTTTACAAAAACATTTCTTCATGACATCTTCTTGTTTCACAAGTGTTTATACATTGTTTTACCACCAAAAATTAGTGTTTGTTTATGTAAAAACCAAGTCTATGTAAATCTTGTTATATGCTTCATTATTCACAAAATCATCCTCATACTTCAAGTTCATAAAGACATAAAGCATGATGATCTTGGTCTCTCACAAGATCACCACCTTAACTTACTAGATCATGTGTTTAATCACAATCTAGTAGGTTTCTTATGATGTCTAACATCACTAACACAAATAATCAATCATCAAGAAGCAAATCAACACAAATCAACATGTATTCATATGTTAGTAAGCTTATGTTTAAGTATCATGATCATGTTCTTTAGTGTTCTTTAAGATTAACAATGTTCATCATCTTTTAACCATCAAGATATGAAGTAACAAGGGATTAATAGGGCCTTACTACTAGCTCTATGGCTAGGGATGAACACAAGAAGTTGATGATGGCAAATGTGATGGTTTAAAGAAATCGGGAGAGGTCCTTCAAGATCCACAAGCTCCAAACCTCCTTAAACACCTTCTTGCACCTTAGGATGAACTTGGAAATGGATGGAATTAGTTGAAGATGGTGGTGGTGTGGTGGATGTGGGTCAGCCGAGAGTGGGGAGAGGGGAGGGAGAAAGATGGAGGATGAAGTGTGGGTGATGAGAATGAGAGCTCAAGTTTACTTATAACCATGTTATAGTTTTGTCCATAGGTTATTATGTCTCTTAAGTACCATGCAAGATCCCTAACCATATCAAATGAGATCTTAGGAAGATTAAGGAAATCTTGGGGCGGGGCCACATAGGTGACCGTCCACATACATGGGTGGGGGGTCTAAGCGTAAGTTTCAACCTATTAGTTATCTTATAGTTAGGATTTAAGTGTATTAGTTAGGTGTTATGCATAATGTGTGTTATATAGTGTGTTAGGGTGTTCGGGTATCATAACTAGCTCAGAAACACTAAAACAGTGCTTCTAGTATAATTTTGATGTTTCGGTTAGTGTCCGGTTATTCGGTTAGATACCGGTTTGTTAATGTGTCAAACTATTCCGTTTAGTGATCCTTAAGTACCCTTTTGTGAAACTTTTAATTCCTGACACTTAGGAAAGAATTTAGGACCACTTAGTCATATTTTTCCAGGTTACTAACTCGTTACAATGCTGAATTTTGCTGAAATATGCTGAAATATGTAAAATTCAGTATTTAAAGTGTATTTCGGGTGCTTTTTAATGCATATTCTAGCTTCCGGAAAGTCTATATGTTAACCCTTGTATCCATACTTGGGTTTTAATGTAGTTTAGTCGTTGGACCTGCTCCTAGGCCCTAATTTCATTATCTGGCTGCTTTCTGCAGAGTTGCTGACACAGTGTGCCTTACCGGTGAGTTTACTAGTCTTTCTGACGCAACGCTAGCAGCAATGCATAAAGCAATATTTGAAGTATAAAACGTGCATGAATTCACAAGTATAGCATGAAATCAGACAATGTTGACATTTAAGCACATATCTGCAGATATTAAATAATAATTAAATTGTACGGAAATTACCGGTTTGGTGCCAGTTGTCACACTAACACTGTGTATGATCAAATTTATATTCTTGTATAATAAAAAAGTATTATATGGCAATAAAGTTTTCAAATATCCATGTTTGTGTAAACTTCAAACTTCAGTTTTTTTCCAGCAGACAAGGCTATAATCACTTACAAATCAGACATATGAGTACTATAAACTGATTGCAGAATATTTTATCAAAATTAATATTGATAGAATAATGTATCAACACTACATGGCAGTTCATACAATAATTCTAAAATCATTCGTAAAATTTACAACCAAATATTTATGAAACAATAATATTTCAGATTGTTATTTAGATGGAATGAATCAAAATGTAACTAAATAGGTTGATATAAATCTTATTATAAATAAAGAAAACAAGTTCATATAAGTTTATCTATTTTAACATCAGTAGATTATGATTTTGATGTTTATATAATTTGAAATGAGGAAACTGAAAGGAACATGTCAAAGCATACCTGTAAAATACACAAGAGAACAAAAAAAATACCTGATCTAAAACTTTAAACTTCTGATTGGCAAGTCTGAAGAAGAAGAAACTGTAGAGTTTTTTCGCCGGAGAAGAAGAGGTGAGGTTGTATTGGGATTGTTGAAAATAAGATATTTATCTATTAACTTGTAATTGTTTATTTATTTAACTTATAATAATCTTTAATATCGGGATTTAAAAACTATTTTTAATTATATAAATATATTAAATTAATAGATAAGTTTTTCGTATTTAACATTTTAAATTTATAGTCAAGCAGCGGTTGCTGCTGTGCAAAAATTGCTCTGTTTTAATGTAAAAGGGGGTAAAGTATAAATTTTACAAAACTTAATTTCAACCAACCAGTGTAAATGTAACATTTGTATTAACTCCATTTAATATACTTTTCATCTCCATTATTGAATATAAGCTCCGGAAAACATATTCGAAAGCTTTCTCAAATAACTTTCTTATCAAAATCGGCAAGGTTCTATTGCATAATATAGATTACACGCTATAAAACCAAGTATTGTTTCTTTGAATTTATTGTTTGTTTTATATATGTTAGATTAATCATTATTTGATGTTATGAGTATGTATTTGTCACTGATGGCATTTCATATTCTTTCTTGAAGCAAATAATAGTTGCTGTAATTCGGTGTATTTTTATCGATTAAGTACTGCATTAACTTAAATGAAGTTACTGATAGCATTCTCTGTCATAATTTGTGCATACATCTTTGTGATCTTGTCTTCTACATTACGATTGATAAATCAACCATATAATTTTTGGTTGATGCTCATTTGCTTAACTGTTGTGAGAGATGATGATTTTCGTTTTGTGCTTTGTTTTTATACAAATAGTCCGGTTAATATTTGGTACTTTTGTTTTTGAGTAAAATGCACGGATAGTCCCTGTGGTTTGGCAAAATAACACCTATAGTCCCCAACTTTTGGAAATTACACCGGTGCTCCCTGTGGTTTGATAGTTTGTTACTCGGATAGTCCCTGGAGTGGATGACGGTTAGTTTTCTCCGTTAAGTGAATGTGAAATTACAAATTTAACCTTCATCTTCTCTACCCTATAAAAACAAAACAACCCCACCTCACCACACCCCTACCCCACCCCAACCCAACCCCACCCACCCCCACCTTTCTCTCTGTTTGATAGTCTGATATTTGCTTTTGATGTGATTTGTTAATTTGGGACTCTGATGAAGAGCCGCAACATACAGCAAACAACCTCTGTCAAAACAAACACTTCACCCACGAAAGCAAACAACTTTTAAACTTGATAACAAAACTAAAAACATAATCTTTCAGATATAATTAAGTATAATTCATCAGCAACAAACTGAATAACAAGTAAAATGCATGGAAAATCAGCAAATAAAAGACATTTACCTTCTCCACAGTGATGACACGACCATCAAGAACAAAACCATCTAGGTACCTAATGCAACTATCAGCTTCCTTAATACTGGACATGGATACAAACCCAAATCCAAGAGATTCCCGTGTCCAAGGATCTATCACAAGGCGGACGTCTGATCGACCATGACCAATAAGTTCAGCAGCAAAAACAGCATACCCCCATTAGCGTACGCGATGCAGAAGTTCTGGAACATCCCGCTGGTGTCGGATGTGTAGCCATGGGTCATGAAGACGATGGCTTTGATGGGTTGATTTGGGTCTAAGGGAAACAGAGAGAAAGGTGGGGGGTGGGGTTAGGGTTGGGGTGGGGTTATTTTGTTTTTATAGAGTGGAGAATATGAAGAGTAAATTTGTCATTTCACATCTACTTAATGAAGAAAACTAACCGCCATCCACTCCAGGGACTATCCGAGTAACAAACTATCAAACCGCAGGGACCACTAGTGTAATTTCCAAAAGTTAGGGACTATAGGTGTTATTTTGCAAAACCACAGGGACTATCCGTGCATTTTACTCTTTGTTTTTTAAGTGCTGATTTAGTTTAAGGGATGTTAGTGATGTCTATTTTATAATGTTGTTTGTCTATGACTTTTGTTGGATGCTGTTCATCTTTATAACTTGTAAGTTTAAATTGTTTATTGCAGATATGAATCTATCCAATCAAACACCATCCTTTTTACAATTCCTTAATGAAGATGATTTTATATTTTTCGTATGTTTTTTAACTTTCTTGCTACTATTAGGATTCTACATTAATTTTTGATGTAAGATGTTTGTTAACTACTGTTGCAGAATATACCACTTGATTTTGAGACTCTGTAGTGGGGCAAGGAGGTCCCGTACGGTCGAATTGTAGAGCTACTTGATGGTGACAAATCATGGTTAGTACAAGTAAGAAAGATAGATGATCATTGTATATTTACGAATGGATGGAAAAAGTTTGTTAGAGATTGTTGTTTGAAAACGAAAGATGCTGTATTGGTGAAAGCTATTGGACGTTTGTCATTCGTTGTCTCATGTTTTAAAGAAAATGTCTACGAGAACTCTTACATTTCAGAAAATATTATACCTGAATGTGGCATGACTGTAAGTAAGGATATATTATTTTGTTACTTACTGTAAACATTTTTTGCTAGCTCAACAACTTGCTAACATCTGTTTGCCCTTTTAACGTCTGTTTCCTTATAATCTTAACATCTGTTGACTAACCTTTTTAACTTCTGTTGACTAAGTATTTTAACCTCGGTTGACTAACATCTGATATTTAAGATCTGTCTACGTTGCAACCTCTGCTGGACATAATGGATGACAGTTGTTACGAAACCTCTGTTGGATAGCAACAGAGGTATGTAATAGTTGATAGCCAAACAGGGGTTCGGTTGTGTGTAAATACTGTAACTACTGTTGACTAACCCTGTTGAGTAATACTCTTCTCATTTTAACTTTTGTTGACTAAATACTGTAGCTCAACAACTTGCTAACATCTGTTTGCCCTTTTAACGTATGTTTCCTTATAACATCTGTTGACTAACCTTTTTAACTTCTGTTGACTAAGTCTTTTAACCTCGGTTGACTAACATCTGATATTAAGATCTGTCCACGTTGCAACCTCTGCTGGACATAATGGATGACAGTTGTTACGAAACCTCTGTTGGATAGCAACAGAGCTATGTAATAGTTGATAGCTAAACAGTGGTTAGGTTGTGTGTAAATACTGTAACTACTGTTGACTAACCCTGTTGAGTAATTCTCATTTTAACTTTTGTTGACTAATCCGTTGTAACTTCTGTTGCTCATTAGTTCATATCAAATTTGTAAGTCTGCACTAAATATTCCTTTGCTTCTTCTATAGCTAATTGCTGACAAATTTTGGAAACAATTCTATGGTAAAAATTACGAGTATGGGATGGCAACTATCTATGGTGGCGAAAGGTTTTGGAATGTGATGATGAAAGGATGGACTGATGGATGGTTAAAATTGATTGAAGAAGTTCCCATAGCAGTTGAATCTTGGTTGGTTTTCACCATGATTGCATCTAAAACGTTTGAGCTTTCCGTTTTCCATTCCGAGACTGGAACTGAGGTTTCCTTCAAGAAAGCTGATGTAGTTGTTTTGGATGATTCAATTTATGGAGATGATGCGTTTGATTTAGTGCCTGCGGTATAGAATTTTGATGATAAAATACATTGTTTGATAACATGACGGTGATAAGTAACTTTTATTATATTGTGCTAATAACCTTTGAAATCTCATTTTGTAGGCTAAACACAAACAGGTTCTGGATTCTGGGGAAGTTGCTTTAGATGATGAGGATACTGGAGCTTCGGTTGGTAATTCTAAGCAGTTTACGAGTTTTGATTATATTTTTAATGTATATATACACATGTAATATTTATATATTATTATGATTTAAAATATGGTTTCTTATATATGATCCTTCTTATAAATATAGTTTGCTGATGATGGGCTATTTGATTCAAAGATTGCGCGTCTGGTTGATGAGTCAAATGTTAAAAATGCTGTAAATTTATAATTTCCTACGCATATATTTTATTGTATAATAAGTATAAGAAGGTTTTTTTTAATTTTGTTGTAGCCTGAAGATCATTCTTTAAAAATACCTGATGATGTTAACGATCCTCAACTACACTCTAAAGATTTTCATGTTCCTGACATTTCTGCCTCTTCAAGTGTTGTATCTAATGTAAGTGTTTATTAGTTTTATACTGTCTATTTTATTATTGTCTGAATATATTGATATTCTTCTGTATGATTGAGTCTTAAACTTCAAAGCTGAGTTGAGAAGATAGTTTGTGTTGATAAAGAAAGTTATAAAATTTCAAGAATTTAGAGTTGTTATATTCTAAATTAATTTACTTAGGTGGAAAAGATGCACAAACTTCGTGGTAAGACAATTGTAGAGGATAACCAAGCTGTTGATAGACCGTGTAAAGTTCAAAAGGTTCGTTGAGTATCATCCACTTCAGTATCAGTCTTACACTTCACCACACATGCTGAAGACAGACTTGTAAGCTTTTGCAGTCGTTGCTTTGTTTCGTTATTTCAACAATTTCAGTTATATATCAATATTTTATAAAATTCACTATTCAATTTTCTGTTTTTTAGCATCTGCTATTAGATGTATCTTTTGCGTTGGATCTGCATACTGATAATCCTAAGCCTATCAAGATCCAGAATCTCAAATGTGAAGTACAGGAACTGTTTACAACATCTCAAAAAACCAATATTGGATTCAACTACGTTGTTGTTGGATGGTCTTCTTATCTGAGATCTTGCAATATTGCTTTTGGTGATGAGCTTTCGTTAGAGTTTCACAAGTCTACTCAATTGCTGAAGTTAAAAAAAGTTGTGCATATCGTGACAAAGATAAAGTCCTCTTAGTTTCATGTCATGATTGTTTGTGGTTGTACATTTGGTTCGTTGGTGGTACTAATTTTGCTTCTTAAACATCTACTTATATATTAAAGGAGAAGTAAGGCTGATGTAAGTTTGCATACGTGTCAACCATCTAGGCATGCCAACTAGGTTCTGATGATGTCATAAATAACAATTAAAATATTAATATATTGTATTAACTTTTTTTTCTAATCAAATATTAAAATTAAAATATATATTAGTGTGTTTTAAAGATGGGGGGAAATTTTGAACTACATTGGAAACTGTTATTTGCATTAATGTCTCTGGAGACCATCATCATACTTCCTCTCAAATGTCATATATCTCACATTAACCCTAATTCTCTCACACACACACTAAATCCGTCTCTTCTTCTTCTTCTTTAATCTATTTTTTTTCTCTTCATATCTTTACATGGAGATGTCAAAATTGGTTATGTTTCGGCTGGATCTGATCTTGCTGGATGATGATCAGACCGATGAAGATGATTTGGTCATCTGAGGCTACGAAGAAGAAGATCTGGCATGTTGTTGCAACATATAAACCATCGTTGCCGGCTGCCGTTCGCGGTTGTCCTAGGTAGTGTTGGCTGTAATCCATGTTCGGTCGATGATGATGAGATCAATCTCACCTGAGACTAAAACTATGGTGCTTCCAGAGTGTTTTGGTAGGAAGCTAGGGTTCTGGGCACTTTCCGGTAACTTAGATGCGTTTCCGATGAAGCAAACGTCGGCCCGAATATACGCGAGGTCTGACATTTTATCTATTTTCTTTTGAATATCTGGATGGTATGTCTCATTTTTTATCCGATAATTGTTTTAAGGTTTGATTGGACTGTGATTTAATTGGAATGTGATTGTATATATGTGTATCCGTACTGAGTTCCGACTGTACGTCTACCCGTACTGATTGTTTGATGTTTTAGGGTTTATGTCTGTATATGTTTTATTGGTTGTTTGTTTGAATCGGTTTAATTTAGTGTTTGAAGGTGAAATTGTGGTTAATTTAGTGTGAATTTGAGGTAATTTTAGTCGGTTAGGTTAGTTAGATAAAGTGGAAGAGGTTTGGCAAGTGGTGATTTTTTGGTGTGAAATGGAGTATTATATGTGGAACTTTTTTGTGTTGATATGGATTTGATGCTGAAATTATCGGGCGGTTGATCCGTAAGGTATAAACCTGAAGATGTAAGTTGGAAGGAGAAGTGTATTTTCTTTTTCAATTCGTGTTTTCTTTGATTTGTTTTATATCAGATACAAAACTAAAGATGTAAGTTGGAAGGAGAAGTGTATTTTCGGTGTGTTTTTAGTTTCCTTTCTTCTGAAAGACTTGACACGTCTTTCTTCTACAACTCAATCGCCGGTTGTTTAAAGCCCTTTTCTTAAACTTGAAACCCTAATTCAAACAAGGTAAGTATCTGAACGTTTTGATTATCCAAATTGAGTCCAGTTTTTTATCATCCTAATTGGCTAAGGCCCATTGTTCATCTTGATGATCTTCTTCGTCATCATCGTGCAATCTGTGGTGCTAATCTGTATGACATGTGATATATGAATTAATCAACAAATTAGGTTTATTTCGTAATTTATCTCTATTTTAAGTCAGAATTGAATCCATAATTATGTGGTTAAGAGGGTCATATTGGTTGATTTTGCTAACATCGATCGAATTTGTATTGATTCAATTGGATTAAAGTTGTTAATATCATGCCATTGTAATAATTTATTAAAATTTCAATACGCAGATACATGATGAATTTATTTATCATGCAGCATCAAGTCATACTATCAAGAAGATGATGAAATGGAAGATATATACGATGATAATATGGATTATGAGATTCGGGTCAGAGGTATTGGTTCAGACACACTGATTGTGATGAGTATGATTTCATGGTTTGTTGCAATGCACTTACAACTTATACACATAATTCAACTAATGTTAGATTAGAACATGTTTTTAAGATATTCATTACATTGAATTATACACATAATTCAACTAATGTTAGATCAGACTGATGAAGATGATTTTGTGTGTGTGAGAGAACGATGGCGAGATCTGAAGAGAAGTTGCAACATATAAACCATCGTTGCCGGCTGCCGTTCGCGGTTGTCCTAGGTAGTGTTGGCTGTAATCCATGTTCGGTCGATGATGATGAGATCGATCTCACCTAAGTCCACGTTTTTAGATTCTAAGGGATATTCAGTCAATGATGTTGATGAGATGCTTCTCACCTGAGACTAAAACTATGGTGTTTTTCGACAATTCTAGGGTTGACAGTGCTTCCAGAGTGTTTTGGTAGGAAGCTAGGGTTCCGGTCACTTTCCGGTAACTTAGATGCTGAATCATTTAGGGTTGACTGTGATGGTGAATAAAAATGAATGAAAGTGCATTTTTTGTCCTTTCAAGATGAGGCTATGATGATTTTGTAGATCTGAGTAAAAATTGAATGAAGATAGCATCATGGCATGGCAAGGTTGTAGGATGGCAGTTGTTCATGCAACCTCTCTTGCAGCCATGGTGTTGTCATCTTTATGCACAATCTGAGCCTGGCATTCTGACAATGGTGTTGGTGAATTAGACACACTGCACGTGATGTTGCTACTGAGGTACTGTTATTTTATTTATATTTTCATGTTTTGTATTGATTAGTAATGATATTAGGAATTATTTATGTAATTATTCTTTTTATCTCAGGTTTCAGCAAACTACTCAAGTATAGATTTTTAGACTCGAGCATTTCAACTCATTTTGTGGTGACCGAATTTCATAAAAGGAGAAGCAGAGCTGATGTAATTTTGCATACGTGTCAACCAACTAGATATGCCATTTTGTGGTGAGAGAATTAGGGTTACTGTGAGATATATGACATTTGAGAGGAAGTATGATGATGGTCTTCAGAGACATTAATGCAAATATCTGGATGGTATGTCTCATTCTTTGTCCGATAATTGTTTTAAGGTTTGATTGGACTGTGATTTAATTGGAATGTGATTGTATATATGTGTATCTGAGAACTGCAAATTGATGATAAGTATTAGTTTAGTAAACCATAATTTATGGTTGTTTAATGTTTGAATTTGCAATTTGATTACATGAGGAATTATGTAGATGAATCATTTACTGTTGTAGAATACTTCCTAATTTTGCAATTTGTAGATTATTTATAATTTGGAGATTATTTATAATAAATTTTGATGCCATTAGGTAATGACAGTAATTGATAGTTTTTTTGTTAGTAATTTACATGTATTTTTGCTAATTTGATTTGGGGTTTTTTCTTAAGTTGGGTTTATGTTTATGTATTGATTACACCCTGAATCATTTAGGGATGACTGTGATGGTGAAATTAAAATGAATGCAAAGTGCATTTTTCTTGTCCTTTCAAGATGAGACTATGATGATTTTGTAGATCTGAGTAAAAATTGAATGAAGATAGCATCATGGCATGGCAAGGTTGTAGGATGGCAGTTGTTCATGCAACCTCTCTTGCAGTCATGGTGTTGTCATCTTTATGCACAATCTGAACCTGGCATTCTGACAATGGTGTTGGTGAATTAGACACACTGTACGTGATGTATCTACCGAGGTACTGTTATTTTATTTATTTTTTCATGTCTTCTATTGATTAGTAATGCTATTAGGAGTTATTTATGTAATTATTCTTTTTATCTCAGGTTTCAGCAAACTACTCAAGTATAGAATTTTAGACTCGAGCATTTCAACTCATTTGTGGTGACCGAATTTCATAAAAGGAGAAGTAGAGCTGATTTATTAGGGACCTTCTTGTAAGGTAAAATCATATTTTTATTATTATAATTATAGTCTGCATTTTATTAAAAAAAACCATGTATTTGTATTGCAGCCGCTTTATGGGCGACTATCTAAGCTGCTTGTACTGCAGCATCATCTTCAGGCATTAAATGTGATAGTTGGAAAAATTGCAACAAATCTCAAGTGTTACACTGAGGTACTTCGAGGCTGATCCATATTAATGTTAAAGTTCAAAACGATCTAAAAAATAATGTTAAAATCCGAATCCAATCAGAAGTTTAGGGATTAAGATCACAAACAACATTGAATCAACGTGAATTCATCCAGTAAGCATCTAATTCCAGCTTCATATCATCCAATTTTTAGTTTCTCCGATCTCATTTTGTATATATTCTGTTTTGAAGGATTATCAAAATTACAGTTTGACTTTTTAGGTCAACGCTACTATGTTAAAAATTAATATTTATATTAAAATATGAGAAGGAATTATTTCGATGGTTATGCCACTCAAGATTACTTAAAAAATAGTGGCACAAGTTGGTTATGCCACTCATTTTATATTTGAATCAACTTAAGTTATATGCATAACTCTGGATGGTGGGTGGTGTTGCAAAAAAACTGATACAATACCAAATTGTGTTATGGTACCTTCAATTGCAGAAATCTGAAAGAGGGTTCCTTCAAAGAGGGCTTCCAGAAATCGGACAACTTATTTTTGGGTATCATTGCAGCTTTCTTTTCTCAAATCATCATAATTATCAATTTTCAAGCTGAAGGACAAGTCTCATCTGACCCTGTTGGTAAGAATTCTTTGTATCTGAACGGATTTCAGACGAAATTGCTCCGAAACTCAAGGCGGCTACAAAATACTTTAGCCGGTCAGCAATGATCGGTGAGGGTGGGTTTGGGTGTGTCTACACAGGTCTCATTAAGAACCCTAAAGATCCTAATAAACGGTTAGAAGTGGTTGTTAAACAGTTGAGCCGAACAGGATTACAGGTAAGCTTTGTTTTCTTATGCTTGACTTTTGATCTTTTGACTTTTATATGTCAACTGTAATACTTTAATTTAAAATTGGCTTTTGAAATTTCTGGTTGTTGATAAAATTCTGTTCCCATTATGTTGAATTATAAGTCAACGTTATTTTGGAACTAAAGATGAAATGACATAATAATCAAATCCCTTTTTTTCATTCCCAAACACCCTCTATCATTTGCTAAACCACCAATCCAAACACCCTTAGCCTACAAATCCCTGTTTTGGGTACCTTCTTTCGTTAGGTTTTCTGTCAAATGTTTGCATTTGATTATAATTATGAGTTAAAACCTTTTCTGAAAACAGTTGTTTTCATGATTATAACTCTGACAAAACCTTTTCATTGATTCAGGTTTTAATTTTTGTATTGAGTTGGTATATTGGGATTAAATACTGAACTGGTGGAATTACAGCAAGTACAGGTTATGCTTCAAGCTGTCTCGATCTAATGCTAAAGGAGGCGGATAGGTGGCTTTGGAAGGTATGAAAAACAGAATTGATAAATTTAGGGAAAATGTGGTTGAAAGATGATAACGCAATAGTTGAGGATCTCATTCTACAGCTTCGATGAATTCAGGGGTGTTTTTAAATAATGATTCCTAGATGTTTGAAGACCGACAAATGTCCAAAGAAGTACCTTTAGGAAATTTGTCGTTCTTTGTCGATCTTCAAACATCTAGGAACCATTATTTGAGAACATCCCTGCATTTATCGGAGCTGTAGAATGAGATCCTCCACTGTTGGGTTATCATCTTTCAAACACATTTTCTCTAAATTTATCGATTTTGTTTTTCATGCAGGGATGCAATGCAATGATTCCTCTCAATTGAATAGACGGACACTTTCTTCCTCTCAAAGGGTTATGAAGTGGTTATAACAGCTGATCATACTAAGGACTGTTATAACTAATCACCGCTAGAAGAAAGGTATGTATGATCTTATACTTCCATTTTCAGAATCTTTTATAATAATTGTTCTAATAATTTTTGAAAATACTTTTATTTCTCCTTTTTTATCATGTTTTTGTAGGAGAAGGTTCTAACGGTTTTGGAAAATGTTGTGGTTTTTACATTCGGTTGCTTGGTTAAGGACAAGGTAATAACCACACGGTGACTTAGAATGTTTCTAGATCGAAACTCCTAATCTTGTGTCCTTAAAGATGAGATCTAAAGGCATATGTGTTTGTTTTGAAAATCCAATTTTTAAACATTGCTTTGTGTTCGTATTTTTCATTTATATGGTTTTTCATCATGAATTAAACAAAAAATAAGACTGATTTTAATGAAAGTCTGTGCATTGGTGACATATTGTCTTTACATTATGTTGCAGTGTATAACATAAAGGAGATGCTTGGAACTTAGTCCCCAGCTTGAACCATATACCTTATGTGACGCCTGAAGAGAACACTCCTTCTCGCTACTTCGCGAGACGTTCGTATTCTGCTAAAAGCACTGCCAAAAGCAGGGTGACTCTAAAATTTAATAACTTGTATGCATTTTTACTGCGTATTGGTTTGGAACATTGTTGGTTTGGAATATATTGGTTTGGAACTAAATGATGTATTAGATACAGTAGAAACTCGATAAATTAATAATCGATTATTTAATAAACTCTCTAAGATAATATTTTTTGCCGGCCCCGACTCGGGGATAGGTTGCTAAATTAATAATTCGCTAAAATTATAAGATAATACATTTTTGATAATTTCTTTAGACCCCATATAAAATATAAATTAATAATTCCTTATATATAGCATATTACATGAATGATTTATGAAGGTTTCTTGAAAAATGACTCAATTGTCTTTTGTTTTTTGTTGAAATCAATTTCCCCTTGAATCTCGTCTCTAATTTTCCTTAGCATGGTAAGAACTTCTGGTGTTGTTTTCTCATAGCTCAACAAGAAATTGTTCAATGTGATTGCCGCTTTAATAGCTTCGTTTCGCGAAGGGGGCTCCATTGTAGAACTTTCATCATCTTCTTCATCGATATTATCTTTATTAATTCCAATAACGCTTTCAATAATTTCTTCATCAGTCAACAACTGTGCAACTACATTTTCTTCTGGGTGAGTCAGAACATCTTCGACATCCATTGCATTGCGATAACCCAACTCTTTGATCAAATTCTGGAGTTCTTGAGTGCTTTCACCACCTTCATCTGAGTTCTCAAAAGTCATGTTATCTGTTGATCGAAGTTTACAATGACGAAAGCAGTTCGCAATTGTATTTGCACGAACATCCATAGTTCATGCTGAAATTGCAAGATTCATTGCATCTAATACATTTATTTTTGCTGGATTTGGAACCCCTAATTCATAACCCTCCAAAAGGCTTCTATAAAATCGACGACGATAATGCATCTTAAAAGCTCGTATGATCCCCGCATCACAAGATTGAAGGTTTCTTTCAAATTGAGCCGTTCATTTGATATACATGCATTGTATACAATAATTAAGTGGAAGCTTGAAAGGTGTTTGTAAACTAAGTATTCTACTATAAATTAATAAAATATTAATTAATATATAAATTAATAATTATTAATTTATCGATTAATTAATAAATTTTGGTGGTCCCAAGTGTATTATTTTATAGAGTTTCTACTGTAATCTATTTTTAATTACTGCGTTTTTGTGTTAGTGAAATTAAAGATGTTTTGTGGGTTCGTTATGCTTCTCTTGTGTCTAAAGTTAATCAGTCAACAAGTTTAGGAAGCATTCTTAAGTATAATGCGAATGTGGATTTATTAAATAATTTCACATCATATTTTACATATAAACGTAGGTTTACATTCAATGTTTACGATGTACCCGCGTCCATCGGACGGGTGTCCACCTAGTGTTCTATATGTAGTTATGTCTATAAACAGGTTTCATTGTCAATGGGTGGGTGCTACTTTTTTTTTTTGTGGATAGCACAATGGAAATACTCATATGTATCTTATACATTAACTGATGATGCATGTCTATAGTTGTCTTTTAGCTATAATAGATAACACGTTTTGGTACAATATCTATACACATATCTATATGTTCTATCAATATGTGTTATGCATGGTTTTCTAAGAAACGACCCGTGTTTGCACACATGTCTTACCGCTAGTAGTTAATATTAAAAAAAAAAATTGAAACTAAGTTACAAATAAATTAGCAGTATAATTGAAATACCAAAAATAAGGAAAGAAGTTAAAGTTTAAATATTTATTATCGATTTGTAAATTATTGATATATATATATATATATATATATATATTTGTTATTTCTGTTACATATCAAAATACGAAGGAGTTTAAATTTCAAAAAAAATAAATAAATAAGTGAAATGAGTATTGTGTAGTATAACAATCATGGATTTGTAAAAACAAGAGTTAAATGTCATTTTAGTCCTTGTGGTTTGAGTCATTTTGTCAGTTTAGTCCAAAAGTCTCATTTTTCGTCGGTAGGTCCAAAAAGGTTTCACTATTGCCATTTTAGTCCACTGGGTTAACTTTATCCATTATTTCTGTTAACGAGAAGGGCGATTCGGTCATTTTATATGGCCGAATTGCCTTTCTAGTTAACAAAAATACATATAAAATGACCGAATTGTCCTTCTGGTTAACAAAAAAAATAGTTGAAGTTAACATAGTGGACTAAAATGGCGACAGTGAAACCTTTTTGGACCCACAAGAGAAAAATGAAACATTTGAACTAAAGTGCCAAAAAGACCCAAACCACATGGCTTAAAATGACATTTAACTCTAAAAACAATAAACCATTTTTCAAAACTACAAGTAACATTGTGTAGTAAAAAAGTTTAAAAAACAAAACACAATAAAATGTATCAACACGCAAAAACCATTAAAAGTTTAAGAAGTATGAGTAAGTTGGAGTGTGTATGTGTTGGTTTGGTTCGATTTTTACCATTAACCATAACCATAATTGTTAGTTTTGGTTATGGGATTTCCATAACCAGGACCATAACCAAACTTTGGTTACAGTTAATCGGTTATGGTTATTTCGGTTATTAACCAAAAACTAACTTTCAGCTAAAGTTCAAAACTTTTAAGCCAATAGGTGTAAAAAAAAATGAAACCAACCATGTTGGAGTTAGCTTTGGTTTTTCTACAAGACAAGCAACACAACATTTTTTTGGTTAAATTACCAACGCAGGATCCCCTTTTAATAAGATATTTCTCAAAAAAAAAAAAAGAATACATAAGTTTTTTATTTGAAGTAAAATTCTTTATCGGAATAAATGACACCTACATCAAGATCATTTTGTTACAAACAACTTTTATCTTTGTAAAAAACCTCTGCAAACGTGCTGCAGATTTGAATAGACTTAACCTTATAAATTCGGTTATTTCGGTTAACCAAAGTTTCATAACCATAACCACTTGCTCGGTTAAACAAATGTCATAGCCATTGGTTATGTTGGTTACTGGTTAAAATCGGTTCGGTTATGTCGATTATAGTTCGGTTATCTGTTATGGCGGTTAATTTGCTCAACCCTAAGCATGAAGTTTAGATAATCGTCAACATATAAACCACCTTTTCTTTTTTCCTGGAATTTACTTATTGAACATCTATAACAGTCACAACATACCTTACAAGTGTATTGTTTACAAGTGCATTGTTTAGTTCTTGACAAGCGTTTAGTCAAGTAAAACAAGTGTTTAACAAAGAAACTTTAAGAAAATCTATTCACCCTCTCTAGTTTTCCACAAATAGATCTGAGAATGTAAATATGACGAATAAAAATGATGAAGAAACTGCTAAAATAATTGTTCTTGTTGGATATGAGGTCAAATAAATTTGGGGAATAAATTGACCTAAATAATGTGTATGTTTGCACTCCACTGATAGAAATCGTAAGGGGAATAACAAGATTGGACTCAATGTAGATTGTAGGTCATTGATGTGTATAATTAGAGAATACCTAAAATATTTTTTAGCACCCTCAACAGAACTATCACCGAAAAGAATTATAGATTGTAGCAATGCAGCGATCCGGTAAGCTAGCTTGGGACGGGGGATCCCCTTTGCGATCAGGGGTACCGTGCATCTACCTTCTTTTTTTTTTTTTAACGTGGTCCAAATCCAAGATAATCAAGTGTGAGTATTTAAGTAGCTTAATGGCATAATATGATCTAATAAAGGATGTATGGATATGACAATATTATAATATAACACTTTATTTCCATATAAATTCATCCAACAAACTACGAATTATCAAATTAACTAACATCCCCTAATGTGAACTATTTTGATTCCTTTCACATCACGTCACACCACTCTACAACTTCCTCTTCACTAACCATCCTATTACTAGTTCTATTCTTGTGTCATGAATATTGAACTCGTCAAACATTCTTATATAAATGATTTCACGCCTAGCTTCTCAACATGTTATGAACAACATGTTTGGTCATGGATAGAACTTGTCATTGTCTAATCCAAACATATACATCTCTATTTGGGAAGATGCATATCTATAATCCATATGATCGAAATGATCATATCAAAAGTTTATCCATTAGTAGGATTCATTAATATAGGTGAATATGATTAAGATCGCTCATGACTATTCTAAAACTCTAAAGAAATATCAAACTATGAAGATTCATGTGAACCCAAATCTCCAATTAGATATATTGAATCTTTATATTTATCATTGAAAGGCAACCACGATAACTGTGGAAGTAAGCCTTTTCATACGGTAAAATGACGCATAAAAATAAAACTAATATTAGGTTAAGTAAGTATTTGTCAAGACACGTGATTTTTTTCCATTGGCATCATGCTTATACCATGGCGTGCGCGTGACAAGATCTTTGAAATAAGGTTGAAAAATGTCTCGTATGCACGTACTGGTGTAAAATGGAATCATGGTTTAAGCAAGGTATGGTTATTGTCTACGTCTCTACGACATGTACGTGCTTTTGAGTTTAGTCGAACTATTTATGTATATTAGGTTTGACATATATTATATTTTATGGATGTTTCATCTCTTCTATAGTTCTAATGTGGCCTTTAAAACAAATTTGAAGTGATTAACTATGAATAATTATTTTACTTAAATGAAATCTTACGTCCTACTAAAACATTGTATGAATATAGCAATATCATCAACTTTTAACCATATATAACAACCAATTCAAAGCCATCAAAGAAACTGAAAACTATCATTTGTATAAACATCCCCTAATTTTAACAACTATCTTGATTTCTTTCTGGTTATACCACTCTACCAATTTCTATTCGCTAATCATCCTATTAAGATCAACAAAATAAATGTAAGAAACTTGCATTAGTTTTATGTTAATCATCTAATGTTGAATATTCATAGTTGTTTGAGCACCCACATTGAAGGGCCCGCGACCCCATATTGTCGTGGCGTACGTGTGGTAAGATCTTTGAAATAAGGTTGAAAAATGACTCGTATACACGTGCTTGTGTAAATTGGAATCATGGTTTGAGCAAGGTATGTTCAACCTCTATGACATGCACGTGCTTTTGAGTGTACCGAAATATTTTTTCATCTTAGGTTTGACATATATCATATTTTTATTGACGTTTCATCTCCTCCATAGTTCTACTGTGGTCTTTGAAACAATATGAATAATTAATTTGCTTAAATGAAATATTGCGCGTAATAAAGCATTGTCTGATATAGCAATATCATCGATTAGTAACCATATCTAGCAATCAATTACTGAAAACTATCATTTTTATAAACATTCCTAATGTTAACAACTATCTTGATTTCTTTCTAGTTACACCACTCTACCGATTCCTCTTCGCTAATCATCCTATGAAGATCAATCAAAAAATAAAAAAATGTAAGAAACTTGCATTAGTATTCTATTACCCAATCATCTACTTATGAATATTTATAGTTCTTTGACCACCCGCAATATTTATAGTTCTTTGACCACTCGGAGTGAAGCGTCTGCCACCCCACTAATGTCGTGGCATGTACGTGGCAAGATCTCTGAAATAAGGTTGAAAAATGTCTCGCATGCACGTGCTTGTGTAAAAAGGAATCATGGTTTGAGCAAGGTATGGTTAGCGTCTACGACATGCACTTGCTTTTGCGTATACCGAACTATTCCTTCTTCTTAGGTTTGACATATATCATATTTTGTTGACGTTTCATCTCCTCCGTAGTTCTAATGCGGCCTTTAAAACAAATTTGAAGTAGTTAACTATGAATAATTATCCTGTTTAAATGAAGTATTACGTCCTAATAAAGCATTGTATGTATATAGCAATATCATCAACTATTAACTATATCTAGCAATTAATTTAAAGCCATCAATGAAATTGAAAATTATCATTTTTATAAACATCCCCCAATTTCAACAACTATCTTGATTTCTTTCTGGTTACACCACTCTACCGGTTCCTTTTCACTAATCATCCTATTAATCAATCAAAAAAGA
The DNA here is from genome assembly GCA_030545235.1 of Helianthus tuberosus. Lineage (NCBI taxonomy): Eukaryota > Viridiplantae > Streptophyta > Magnoliopsida > Asterales > Asteraceae > Helianthus > Helianthus tuberosus. The sequence goes on along the minus strand of CM060447.1, from coordinate 77,842,899 downwards.
TTATTGTAAGAAACTTACATTAGTTTTAAGTTACCCAACATCTAATCATGAATATTCATATTTGTTAGACCACCTACAGTGAAGTGTCTGTCACCCCACTGATGTCTACGCGACTACAACGTGACGAGGAAGGCTCGACGACGACAATATCTCTTACATTTTTATGTTTCTCTATACTCTATTTCATACACCCCTACCGTATGATTCTAGGGTACATGAACATCACCTATAATTTTTTTAACGGAAACTTAAATTTGTCTTCTCTATCCCTCTTTTTTATTCCCAAACACTTTTACATTTGTCTATATTCACCCGCTCATATTCATCTTTATTTCTCTCCCGCACACGTATAAAACAACTACAAAAAATTTACAAAAAAGATAACTAGATAAGGCTAGAGGTATTCAAAGTAAGTCTAGAGGGTAACAAGGACAAATATGCATCAATCAATCTTTTCTAAATGGTATGGAGTCAAAGCTTTGTAAAAATTCTAGTTTGACCCCATAAAGTTAGGATATTAAACAGTAAACAGTATATGATTGAGATAGCAAAGGGTGAAGTTGAGACATAGTGAAGGAGACAGATCAAGGGGCAAATTAGTCATTTCCCATTGAAAAAGAAGTGCTTGTGCTTGTGTTGTGATGACTTGCCAGAACATGTGAGACTGAAGAGTCCAGCACGTTGATTCGTAGTTCGGACCCTTCTGTTTTTGTGACTCAAAAACTACCAAAATTATTCACAGAATTAAATCAAAATTAATTTTAGTAATAATATTAATATAAAGCTTTTTGCTTGATTGTCTTGAATACAGGCCCAGTCAAATATTTATTACACTCAAGCATCACTTTCCCCACACACTCTCTCTCTCTCATCCCCCTCTCTCTCTCTCATCTTTTTCACATGTATCATCAGCATGCTATGAACAAGAGTGCTTCCATCTTTCCTTTTTGCTCATACATCAAAGCAATGAACTTGTGGACCAGATTCTTCAGTTTCCAGGTATTATACCCTTTTAATCTCAGGTATTTTTTTTATATATAACTACTTCTGTAGATTTGCTTTCTGCATCTTGTTTTACCTCTAGATTTTGTTGGATCTGTCTTTTATGGCTGTTCTGATATCAAAATCAAAGCTTTTTGCTTCTTGTTTTAGCAAATTTGTCACTGGTTTCATTCTGCATTTGTCAATCTTTTTTCAACTTTTGTTCAACAGTCTTTGAATGTTATAAAGTTTGCAGATTTCATATGGGTTTTGTCTTTTTATCTGTTTGAAATGATTTGGGTATTGGGTTTCATGATTGATCTTCATTCTTGTTGTTGTTTTGGGTATTGACTTATTGTTGATTTGTTTCAAGATTTAGTTTCTTGATTGTTGGGTTGAGATCTGGCGTGTTGGATCGATTTTCAGGTGATGTTTGTGTAATTTTGCAAGTGGGGTTTTGTTTTTATTGCGTGTGATCCACGTTTTGTTTTGTGAATTGTATGTCTTGATGATAAATTTCTGATCTTGAAACTTGTTCATGACATTGTGTTGACAGATTTGATAATTGGGGTTTAGAAGTTTTTTGAGATCAAGAGAAGGTTTGTTGCTGGATGAGTATCTTGATCCTGTCAAGTACATAGCTTTTATCTTTCAATGGCGTCAAAAGTCCGGTCTACGGCTGTACCGCCGCTAGCGCCAGCGGTGGCGGCAGAAATCACGTCGAAACATGCTGTTGGAGATGATTTGGAAGCTAAACTGGCTTCCAAACTAACAATTGAAAGTGGTAAGGTTGGTGTTACTTTGGATGAGGAAAAGAAGATTGGTGAGAAGAACAGCTCAGTTTCGGATAAAGCGAGTGATGGGAACAGCAGCCTCGGGAAGACGAGCGGGAGCGCGCGTGTCGATTTTGTGGAGAGTGGGAAGAGTAGTATGTGTAGGGGAAGCACAAGCAGCAATGTGAGTGATGAAAGCAGCTGTAGTAGTTTCAGTAGCAGTATCAACAAGCCGCATAAGTCGAATGATATGCGATGGGAAGCTATTCAAGTGGTTCGAGCACGGGACGGGGCGTTGGGTTTGACCCATTTCAGATTGTTGAAGAGATTAGGGTGTGGTGATATTGGTAGCGTTTACTTGGCTGAGTTGACCGGGACGAAAGCGTATTTTGCTATGAAAGTTATGGATAAAGCGTCTTTAGCTAGCCGTAAGAAGCTTCTTCGAGCTCAAACCGAGAGAGAGATTCTGCAATCGTTGGACCACCCGTTTCTTCCAACGTTATACACTCATTTTGAGACCGATAAGTTTTCGTGTTTGGTGATGGAGTTTTGTCCCGGAGGAGATTTGCATACTCTCAGGCAAAGACAGCCCGGGAAACACTTCACCGAGCAGGCTGTCAAGTAAGCATCTTTTTAATATGATCCAAGGGTGCACGGCCCGCTTAACCCATTTATCTGCACATGTGAAATGCGTTGACGGGTCGTAATCATGTTAATTGGGTTGGTGGGTTGTAAAAACTGGGTTAAACGAGTCAAAACATGTTAGTGAGTCGGCCTGTCTACTTAATTAGGTTGGTTGGTTTGTCTGTTTGACGAAAACGGGTTAAACATGTCAACCCGAACATGACCTTTTTATTAAATAGGTTAAATATTTAAACCCAAAACCTGATTATTTTTGTGTCATATTTGTGTTGGGTCATAAATTGCTACCCCATACATAAAAAGTCATTCAACATGATGTTTGGCATGTTTTGATGGTTTTTGAATGTTAAATTATGTAACATGCATATGACACGATCTTGTTTAGTTCCTGGTTTTACCCTTTCACTTATGATTTTGATGTTCTTTTACAGGTTTTACGTGGCAGAGGTGCTGTTAGCCATGGAATATCTCCACATGCTCGGGATTGTTTATCGTGACCTTAAACCCGAAAACGTCCTCGTGAGGGAAGACGGGCATATAATGCTCTCGGATTTTGATCTATCCCTTCGTTGCAGTGTTAGCCCGACTTTAGTAAAGTCTTCATCTATGGACTCCGAGCCCCTTCGTCGGAACACCGCGTATTGTGCCCAACCCGCTTGCATCGAGCCGTCATGTATTCAACCTTCGTGTGTGGTCCCCACATCTTGCTTCTCGCCTCGTTTCTTTTCAAGCAAATCCAAGAAAGAACGCAAAAGCAAAGTCACAAAAGACATTGGAAACCAAGTTAGCCCATTGCCCGAACTCATGGCTGAACCAACCAGTGCCCGGTCCATGTCATTTGTGGGAACCCACGAGTACTTAGCCCCCGAGATCATTAAAGGTGAAGGCCATGGAAGCGCTGTAGATTGGTGGACGTTTGGCATATTCCTATACGAGTTATTGTTTGGTAGGACTCCATTTAAAGGGTCGGGTAATCGCGCCACATTGTTTAACGTTGTGGGCCAGCCACTTCGGTTTCCAGAGTCACCCGCGGTTAGCTTTTCTGCTCGGGATCTAATCAGGGGTTTGCTTGTGAAAGAACCACAACATAGACTCGCTTATAAACGCGGAGCCACTGAGATCAAGCAACACCCGTTCTTCGAAGGTGTTAACTGGGCGTTAATCCGCTGTGCTACACCACCAGACGTCCCTAAGCCGGTTGAGTATGAAAGGTTTTCTGGGGCTCCTGTTGCATCAACTAGTGAAAAGACTAATATACCCCCGGTTGCTGCTCCAAACCAACAAAAGGGTTCAGACAATTACTTGGAGTTCGATTTCTTTTAAATATACCTATGAATGGATTTGCAGGGGGGTGATTATGGGGGAGAATGGTTGTATTTTTCTTGGATGAACTACATGAAACTTGTGAGTTGTAATTGTCTGTTGTTGCATTGCATCATATCATTTATCAACCTCATGAACATGATTATGATGATGATGATGATCTATCATGAACATATAAACATCAAAGACAACTTTGTTTATGGGTTTTTTTTTGGTCACAAATGAGGTGGTGTGCTTTTTGAGTTATATATATAAATGTATACAACAATACAACCTATAGAAACAATTTTTCAGAGCTTGAAGCAGCCGCATCTGACAAAGCTGTTGGTATGGTCCTGCATTGGTTCTAGGGGGGTGTCTCGTGGAGAAGGAGCAGCCGAGTATGGAGAGCCGGGTGGCTCGTTGGTCAACTGGTCTTGCAATGATACTTCCTTCCCGTCGCATATGACTTTGACTTCACAAAAGTGTGGCGTGTTATGTAGTATCTGATCAAGCGTCCCTCCGCCCCCTTTCTTGCTGCTACTCTTAAGTTTCCTGTTATTTATTGTGTGTCAATACAATAGTGTTAAAAGGATGATATATGGGTTGAAGGTGGGGGTGTCAATCGTGTTATGTTTACAGGTTTCGGGTTGGCTGCCGTATGTTGTTCAACCTGAACACGACCCATATCTATCCCAACCAAGACATACTTAAAATCGTGTAAATCCAAACACGATATGTTTAACACATTTATCTAAACGTGTCAATCAAGTTGACATGTAGTAAATAAGTTGTAAACCTGTTAATTGGGTTGGGAGGTTATAATAAATGAGTTAAAGAGTCCAATACGGATTGACATGTTTACTTAAGCAGGTTGACAGGTCGACTTGATTATTTAAACGGGTTAAACAAGCTAACCTCAACAAGACCTGTTTAATTAAACAGGTCAATTCAAACACGACTCGTTTATTAAATAGGTTTGATATTATAACAGAGTATGATTACTTTTGTGTTATGTTGAAAATTGCCACCCTAGTTGAAGGTAAGGACCCGCAACTAACACAAAAATAATCAGGTTTTGGGTTCTTATAACCATGTCTAACCATTTTATAGATGGGTCATATTGGGTTCACCTGTGTAACCCATTTAGTCAAACATCATGTGCGCTTACCTTAGGTTTGATTTGGTGGCACCCATCACTAACTTTCTTATATTTAAGATTGGAATGAGGTCAAGAATGGCTTTTGCCTCCATGTCACTCTCAATAAGCACAGTTTCAACTTGAACCTGCAATACCAAGTACAGATATGAAAAATGATGATATATAGATACACAACATTTTGTATATATCAATATATGCAATGTACCTTTGAAGACGAGCATAAAGAGAGAAACTTTTGGAGGTATTCGGCTCTCTTGCTTCGTTCATCACTCACGTAACTTTCTTTCTGCTCCGGGTTTGCTTGACTTATAGGTAACCTTCCCACTGTACATTCGACATCAGTAGTATTCTCAGTTTCAGTATTAGTCGCCAAGATCTATAGCGTGATTTACAACATTAACACGGTGACAATATGTTTTATGATGCCCGACACATTACATTAGTGTTTTAAGCTCGTAAAACATCTCTCAAGCCATCATTTTCTTAAAGAGTTTCCTTAACAGGTGATTACAACCACAATTATCAGGATCTTTTAGTTATTTCTCAAGGGCCAAAACTAGAATCTTTTGACATAAAAGGAAACAAATATCAAGTAAGTTGAGGGAGTTATGATATGGTTTTTACGCCAATATTTCAAGTATTTTCATCAAGTTATTATTAAAATCTGTATTTAGCATTGCTGCATTGGCGTTTATGTTTACGATTCATATGACTTGGTTCACACTTCACAGTTTGTTTTTGACACTTTGCAAGTTTATGGTAAATCAAACCTACCATTTAATCTTTACTTATTATACATCTCTTTTTAATATGCATACCAATCTTTACTATAAGCTTTTAATACAAATTAGCAATTTTGAAAAATATGTTCAAACCACCAAACTATCCCAATTGGAACCATAAAACCAACCAATCTATCTAACAGAGCCAATTTCATTTGCCGTTTCCTAAAGCCATAGTTAGCAGTTCGCCCTAGAATCTTATTCAAACCAACCGAACCCACTCGTGAATTTTTATAAAATGTTGAACATGCTTTAGTTTGTACTTTATGTGATACAAATCAGTTTTAGTAGCAAAGTTTGAAAATGAAATTGATCATGGAAAAATGGTTTAGGGGGCTAATTGCATCCAATTTCTATAAGTTTGATAAACTTTTTAAAAATTGAAATTAGCCACGGCAATAATCCCCAAATTAGGGCACTAATTGCACCCAGTTCCCCCTAATTTCCGGACATATAACTTTACATCTGTAAAGTGGACCTTACTTTTAGACAACTAACTTTACACCAAATCTAATAAATCACAAATTAAATTAGTCAAACAGACAACCAAAAACTAGGTGAAATCCGATACAAATAAACTTAAACCTACTAAACATACGAATAAAACCAGAATAATTTTCATTTGAACTAGAGAAATTATTATTACTATAGTTACAGCATAATACTAATAATTACTCTGGTTCAAAACGCTACAATTAGAGTAATTTTGTTACTCTAGTTATTGATAAATTTACTAAGATAAGGCGTATTCGGATATGATCTCAACATTATATAATATAAAAAGTATATGTATATGTATATATAATGACGTGCTTACAAGGAGTAGGTATGAATCGGAGCTCCGGAAACACATGAACAAGATAAACAATGCCGGATCCATAAACACCACTACCAATAGTCCACACAAGCGCATCCATACTCGCCGACAACAACTCATCACTTCCTCTCCACGTCACCACGTAAACGACGTCGTTCACATTCCGATCACTATCATAACCGAACAACTCACTACTGTTACTGTAACCTTCATTATATCCTTCGGTTATTGACGGCATTAGTCTCGTTGTTCTGTTGCGAACGTCGTCGTTTTCTTCTTCTTCTGCGTCGTCTTCTTCGGTTATTTCGTGATTACTCCAACTATTGTTGTTGATTCTGTAGTTTTCGAAGTTGATTATGTTGATCGGAGGTGGTACCGGCACCGGCGCCGGTAAGATGACGTCGGAGATGACGTGTTCGGTGGATTTCTCCGTCATGGCTGCCGGAACGGTGTCGTTTGATTGATCTAATCGGAATCTGGTGTTGTGTTGAATGAAGGTGTTACTGTTATGTACGGTTTCGTTGACAGTGACAGACGTTGAAGTTTGAAATATGATACAATGATTTAAGGGAAAATTTGAGTAAGTGTGTTTTCAAATTTGTCACCCTCCTACGTCTTTCTTTGGAAATACTACTCAGGCTATGAGGTGTGGATGGAGCCCCCTTGGGCTTTATTATGCCATGTAGGATCCATGTCATCGCCATGTCAGGAAAGGGGCTTTATCATTCCCCCCTTTAATTTAGAGGGTGTGGATGGAGCCCCGTGTAATGATTAAGTAATTATTTATTTAAATATTTATTTTTTTAAATTAAATGGCAATTTTAATAACTACAAAATTAAAAATAAAAACATAATTTCATTAAAAAAAACTATAAAGTCAAAAAAAAACATAACATACTAGAAAAAAAAAACATAACATACTAGAAAAAAAATACAACAAAGTCATAAAAAAAAAACATAACATACTAGAAAAAAAAAAGACAACATACTTAAAAAAAAACTACATATATTTGGCCCGAATTTGTGCCTTACGAGCCTCCAAAATGACTCGGTCCTCCTCTGGTAGATGTGACAGATCCCTTGCGAGAAAGTCCATGTCTCTCGCAATTTGTTTCTCCATTCTCAGTTCTTGTTCTTTTTCCCTAATGGAGATTATTTGCTTCAGATCTACCTGGAACTCGCTAATCTTTGACGGGCCATCTGATTTAGTAGACTTTCCACGTGCATTTGCCTTGGCTTTACTTTTATCTCTACCAGTTGGACGAGGCAGCTCTTGTGGTTCTTCAAACTCGTCAGCATCCTCGTTTAGATTAATTACTGTACGAGCATCTGACCCAGAAGGTTCGGTGGTGGATGTCGATTTGGACCGTTTGGATCTAGGGTGGGTTGGGTTGAACGGTGGCACAAGGTGCCACTTTGGAGATTTGCGAAGAAGCTCCCATGTGGTTACCAGCGTAAATATATGCCCATGGTGCATTCTATACTCGGTGTGGGCTTCAGTCAAGATATCGACATCGCTCGCACCACTTCTCCTTCAAGTGTTATTGACGAGGTTATTGTATATGCTGTTGAAGTTGCTAACCTTCGTCCTCAAAGCCACCCACTTTCCCGAAAAAGAGTCGGGGGTTCGATACACGCCACGACCCATTGCGGCGAAAAAACTTATCGCGTATACGACCCCAAAATACCTTTATGTCTTGGTCGTCTCCTAAAAAAATATTATTTACAAAAGCATAAAAAAATAGTATTTAGACAAGCATAAAAAAACATTATTTACAAAAGCATAAAAAATTATTTACACAAGCATAAAAAATATTATTTACAAAAGCATAAAAGAAGAGGATTCGACTTGGGTTTCGGGAACGAATTCCGGTTCGCTTGCGTCTTGGGCGAGTATGTTTGGTGGTGGCATGTTTGGCGGAAAAAAAGGGGGTTGAGAATAATACCCGAAATATGGAGGAGGCATCGGTTGAGTGGTGGGATGAGGAGAATTTGGTGGCATTGGATAATATCCAACCTCCCACGTACGCGGGTCTCGGCGATAGCGGTCCTCTTGCTCGTTGTTTTGCAAATTTTGCCAAAACGGATTGTTCGGATCCCATGGGTTGTTTGGGTTGTTGGCATGGTTGCAGAAATCGGCCTAGGCGGCCGATTAATCGGCGCCTAGGCGCTAGGCGGTTGGCTACTGATTAATTTTAAGCTAGTCGGTGGAATTAATATCGGTTTTGGTCAAAGTCGGTCGTAGGCGGTCCTAGGCGGTGAAAATCGGTCCCAGGCGGTCAAAATCGGATTAATCGGACTATATTAATCGGTCAAAATCGGTCCTAGGCGGTCCTAGGCGGTCAAAATTGGTCAAAATTGGTCAAAATCGAACCATACTATCTGAAACTTGAAGTATTTATGTGAATTTTGAAGTATTATTTTTATATTATTGGGTATATATATATAATTTTGAAAAAATACATATAAAAATCCCATTCCGATTAATCCCGATTAATCCCTATTAATCCCGATTAATCCCTATTAATCCCGATTAATCCCTATTAATCCCGATTAATCCCTAGGCGGTAACTCACCGCCCGACTAGCGCCTAGCGCCTTCTACAACATTGGTTGTTGGGAAACATTGTTGGAAGTTTTAAAAAAAATGAAGAGAGTTGTATAAAAATTGAGGTAGAGAGTGAAAGGAATGATTTAAAAAGAGGTAGAAGTGGATATTTATAGTGTGAATTTATAAATAAAATAAAAAGTAATTTTTTTTTTAATTTTTGACCGTTTTAACGGTCCAAAAAATTAAATGTTTCTCGGTCCATGTGCGTTGCCGCTCGCCATAGCGGTGGCGGAGCTTCAATGGCGCCCCGGCTATGGCGCCGGGGGTGTGGTCGATGGCGGAGGGGGGCGCTATAGGTGTCCAGGTGGCGAAGGGTGGTGCCCCACACCCTCCAGCCTCAGCCTCGGAAGCGTCCCTATGTTTTGTTGAAGCGTCCATGTCCTAGAACCTGACACGTGGCATTTTGCATGTGGGCCCAAACGCATCCCAATGCGTCTTTTTCTCTCTCCTCCCTTTCTCTTTCTCTCTCCTCTCTCCCTCTTCTTTTGGCCGGCGCATCTCTCTCTTTCTCTTCTCTTTCTCTTTCTCTCTTGTCACACCCCAACCGATGGCGGAATCATCGGGGCGCGGCACTGAGCGAAACAGATTGTCCAGAAGTTTCCATAACAACTATCATTACCATTTAATTAAAGCAATACGTCCCATACCGTACCTTAAATAGTCAAACAAGTTATTACAGATAACATCAAAACAAATATTCTGTTCCGACAACTCAGATTTAACATAACTAGTTTATTCGTTGGTTTCTAGACTCCAGTTCCTAGCTTCAAGTTCATCACAGCCCGAGAAGCATATAAACAACCTAGGCACCTGTCACATACGTTAAAATAAAGTCAATACATAAAATGTAAAGGTGAGCATACAAGTTTGGTAGTAGCATAATCGAGTTCGAATTCGTTTACGCATAACCAGCACGTACACATAGTGAAATGAAGCACGTTAGTTATCGACATAGATCCATCGATACCAATGACTGCGGGTTGACTGCCCGAGGCAGTTCGCAATACATGATTACCACCGTAATCCATGCAAGTAAAAGATCCTTAACAACCCCCGTGTGAACGGGTGCTGAGTCCAAACTATAGTACTATCGTTGCTAAGGCAGGTAGACAGCATTCCATGTGTAAACATAACAAACAAGCATTCATAAGCCACGTATAACATGCGTAAATGGTATAGCGTTAAAATAGCTTGAGTAGTGTGATTGTTGTAGTTTGATTATTCGTAACGTATGTAACACCCAAAAGTGCTAAAAGCAAAAAGGGTTCGAGTATACTCACAGCGATTGTGGATTGAAGGGAGCGCTTTACAGCGAGTACGGTTAGCCTGAATAGATTTGATAACGTAACGATAAGTGGCGCGTAAAACAGTACAAAGTGAGAGTGGTTAGGATAACTGATCGTGCGGATCAGTTATTCGTGAGAGGAAGTCATCCGTGCGCATGAACTATCCGTGCGGATGGTGATGCGTGCGGATGGTGATCCGTCCGGATAAGCTATCCGTGCGTGCGAGCTGTCCGTGCGGATGGTAATCCGTGCGGATTAGTTGTGCGTGCGGATGGCTTATCCGTGCGGACAAGTTGTTTGTGTGGATAAACGTTCAAGTGGATTGTTTCTTCCTAAGTGTGAGATGTGTTTGTGTATGATGGCTTGTGCTTTGGAGTTTTCGTTGTAGCATTTTGAAAACACATAAATGTTTCTGCCTTTCAAGCCGGTCGCGCGGACAACAATCCGTACGGATGGCAGTCCGTGCGGACAGTGGTAATCCGTGCGGACAGTCTGTGCGCGCGGGCAGAGACAATCCGTCCAGATAGCCTGTCCGTGCGTACGACTTGGCCGTGCGGATGAACATTGTTTGAATTTTATTTTAAGGCCTTAGTATCTCATGATCCGAAGAGTAATCCATTCAGAGGTCGTCCGTCCGGATTGCTCATTCGTCGATGCTCAAACCTTGTTTGGAAAGTGGGTCCCAAGGGTAGCTCGTCCGGGTGACAACCCGTCTGTATGGCCTGTGCGTGCGGACAGCTTGTCCGTGCGGACAGCTTGTCTGTGCGGACAGCTTGTCCGTGCGGACAGCTGGTCCGTGCGGACAGCCTCTGGTCTGATTGTTCCATTCGTCTACTCTGGGTTTCTGTTGTCGTTTATCGAGACGTTCTGTTTACGTGGTAACCACTTGGAGTTGTATTCTCACCCGCGTGACTAGACCGGTCATTCCGGTTGACCCCGAAATCAGGTGTCTGTGGGTAGAATCCAGATCTAGGACTAGTGCATCACTATTAACGAGTAGAGACTAGAACCGATCAGATTCGTACCGACTTTAAGGGTAAAAGAAGGAGAGAACTTAGGTTTATTTCTTTCAACTCTTTTATCCTTAGAAAAGTTTAGATTTAGGTGAAGTTCTTGTGAAATCTTATGGAAATCGTTCAGATCTGAGATATTCTTGGTGGAATGAGGTCAAGCTTGAAGTTCATAAGAACTTCATGATGACGTCACTCGAGAATACCTCAAATCCGGATGATTTCATGGTTAAAAGTGAAGATTTGAAAGATAGAAATGTGTAGAATTGTGTAGTGATCAAGAATGTACAAGAATTAGTGCAAGATCTTACCTGGATTGAGAGAAATCTGAGTAAAAGTGAAGAATGCGTGCGGTTCGGACGTCACTTGCCAAAAGTGGAAAAGTTGGAGAGTGACCAGTGTATTTATAGGATGCCAAAAAGGGAAAGGGTGAGCCGTGCGCATGGCACGTACCCGGATAGGCTATCCGCGCGGATAGGTCATCCGTGCGGATTGGCAATCCGTGCGGATTGGCCATCCGTGCGGATGCCGC
>CM060447.1:77690802-77830802 GCA_030545235.1 Helianthus tuberosus | reverse complement strand
AGAAAAAACAATCTATTTCCTGATACGGAAAACATCAATAACAATATACAATGAGCGTTTTTCAACTTGATAGCTTGGGAAATATATATTTTCTGCTCTCAAGTTATTATTATTAGAAAAATAAACTAAACACAAATAATAAAAAATAAGACTTCAAAAATATCCTCATCAATGATACACTAACCCAACAAGTTGAGATTATCCTTGACGGATTACAAATGAACCACCAAAACAAGAAAACCCAAGCCAAACACCCCTATATGATCGATCAGTTATTGTGATAATAATGAATTTAAATGGGATTATCGCCCATATATTTGTAACACTCCGAAATTCGCAAGTAAATCTATTTTGACGAACTTAATTGATGGGTTATTTGTCTAAAAAGTGCATGGAATTTGTTTAGAATTTGGTGGGAATCGATGGTGATTGTTATAAAGCTAGATTGGACAACTTTAGGAATGTAGACACATAACCGGACTATACCTCCGGCCACCGAACACCAAAATGGTCCCTCACACCAAGCAAGACATAATGAAAGTCCGACTTCCACATAGGACGCATATCAAAAGGTGCGTCCAGGCTGGATGACATCATCTAATGACCAAGTATAAATATCCTTCTCCAAGTATACTTCAAGTATGATTTTCTCTGAACCCTCGTCCTATCTTTCTCTCTAAGCAAACGCTTATCCTTATGCTGGAGGTTGGTCGCAGAGTGGCCCTCCAACATCTGGGACGATCCTAACTGTTTGCTTCTTGTGCAGGAACGTTTTCTTACAGATTTAAAGATCTAACAAGCTTGGCCAGGTTCCAAACTAGTTTTTGGATCTTCAAGGAACAAGACGTGTTAAATTGAACTCGATGGGCCTAGTTGCAGTTTCGTGGGTTTAAACACCCAAAGCAAACCCTAGGATCGGTCATTCGCGAACCCATTGTAACCCCGTGAAAATTTCGAGCTTTTCAAAAACTTTTATATTTCTTTCATAAATATTTCGTTAACCGATATTTGATAATATTTAATGCAACGTACATGCCGAGACAAAAATATAAGTTACACATACCCTAAATACCCTTCATATAGCTTAAACAATAAGTTAGAAGGGTTAAAATTTCAAAAAGCTGATCACACAAGTCCAGGAGCCAAAACCGTTAAAAAAACAAAATTTTCGCATCTGAGTGCCTCACGCCTTATGGACCGTAAGGCATTGGTTACGGTCCGTAAAGGGTGCCCAGATGCAGCAGTTTTGTTTGGGCTCCAAGTATTGCCACCTATCTTCATCTTATGCCACCTAGCACCTTCCTTGCCACCTTAAACCCCGGTCTTGACACATGTTAGGACATTAATCAACTCCCTAAGACACTTGACAACCTCTTATGCATCCAAGATCACTATAAATAGCTCCTTGTTCATCCATTTTTCTTCACACCTTCACATTTTCTTTTCTTAACTTCTTTGGAGCTTGCTTCTGCACTTGAAGCCTCCTTTCTAAGTTCTAATTTTTACATTCAAACACAATTAAGTTTTCTCTTTTCTGTTTCCTTTATTTAGCTAGTTATGAGCCAAAAGTCAAGCAAAATTGACTTTTTCTTTGACTTTCAGTTCTAACCGTTTCGGTCATGTCAAAGTTCAAAATGAACTTTGCTACGTGATCGTAATAATGAAGGCGTTAATCCCTTGCGATTACACCCTCTGATCATCACGTATAGTAGGTGAAATGATGAGTCAAACTTTTACGAAATAAAGTAGAAAATGTAAAAAATATGCATTTTACGACGAAATAGTTTACAAGTATTATAACCTAAAATTTTGACACCAATTCAGTTTATAAAACGATATTAGACATGTTTTAGCATGTCTAACTCGTCATTTCTAGTTTATGGTTCCATTCCTAGTCGAAAGTCAAGTAGTTTGATTTCTACTTTGACTTTCGAATCCGACACGTTTGGTCAACCTTAGAACCCAACCAAGCCCAATAATATGATCATAGTAATATAGGAAATAACCCCTGAGGTTATACCTTATGGTCATGTCATTTTGATAGGTCAAATGACGAGTCAACTATACATACTTTAAAAATGTCAAAAATGCCCTTTTGGCACAAAAATAGTTTTAAAACAATATATGATCTATGTTCTTGCTTCAAGATTGATCATATAACATAAATAAACTTGTTTTGATATGTCAAACTCATCATCAGACCGATTCGACCACCCGGACCCATATTTGCGCGTACGACTAGTTAATTAGCGTAAACTAGCCGTAACGGGTCAAAACACTTCGAAACCTTTTCCAGTCACATTGTTAGGTTTAAACAACCATGCTAAATGATATCTCTTGATCATATGGTTATAAACCACATTCTATTTACCCTTCCGTCAAATCCATAGTATGCGCAATTAATAAATTTTCAAGGAAAACTCCTTGTTTGGACAGATTCTGTGTTACTACTTTAACCAAGCATAACTTGGTCAAAACTTAACCAAAAAAGTAAACTTTTACATTTTAATTAAGTTCATGGAAATACCTTTTCAGCGATGTATGATACATCGACAAACACCTCTGTTTGGACCCTTAAATGTCTAAAACCAAACGAAGGTCAAAACTAGACAATTATAAATATCAATGGTTTTGACCATTTTCGTGGTTCCGGACAGAAAAACTTTCTAAATGAAAGATGTAGAGCACACTTTGATTTAGTGGAATGGAAATTTTATATAATTTTTCGACAAAGTTTACTACTTTTAGCGTATTTTACAAAAACAACATAGAAGGCTGCCAAAATTCCTATCTTCCAAAACATCTAAACTTCTTCAAAGTTATGATGTTTCCATAACCCACATTCATCCACAACCAATATCGCAACAAAAGCGTTAACGAACAAATCCTTATTTGTAGGAAACACTTGAGCTTTTCGAGTACGTGTAGGAACATCATCTAAGCAACATGTGAGTACATAGTTCCCCTCTTTTATGCTTTTCAAATGTCTTGGGGTTATTCATATGGACCTATTACTACTTTCAAGATTTCAAAACAACATATGTGGTTTATATACAAAATGATTTTCAACGAGTATGAAACTTGGTGGTGTGTCGAACTCGACAATGATACCTTTATTAACTTAGGGTAGAGCCGACTGACACTAT
Organism: Helianthus tuberosus; assembly: GCA_030545235.1. Classification (NCBI taxonomy): domain Eukaryota; kingdom Viridiplantae; phylum Streptophyta; class Magnoliopsida; order Asterales; family Asteraceae; genus Helianthus; species Helianthus tuberosus. Next base: position 77,827,656 of record CM060447.1, on the reverse strand, counting down.
GTTATGGTACTATAGGACTGACAATCCCGTTACCAAATTTCCCGGGGCATGTGGGGAAGTCTAGGGAATGACAGAATATGTTAAACACAATTGATAAACCCTTTGGTGGTTTGTCCAAACGAGTCAACACATGCTTGAATGTATTCGTCGGCAAACCATGCTAGTTCATACAAAACAAAGACGATTGGTTTATACAAAAAAAGCCGATTGATTTTCACAAAACAAAGACGATTGGTTTATACAAAACAAAGTCGATTGGTTTTTACAAAACAAAGACGATTGGTTGACACAAAACAAAGACGATTGTTTATACAAAACAAAGTTGATTGGTTTTCACAAAACAAAGACGACTGGTTTATACAAAACATAGTCGCTTGGTTTTTACAAAACAAAAACGACTAGTTTACAAAAAAACAAGGACGATTGGTTTATTCAAAGTCACAAATGGTTTTCAAATATATAAACTATACAAAATATTATTTTAGCAAACTGGTTATTCAGACGAATTTTCACAAGGAACGATTTTGTCAAGATTCATGGCTGCAAAGATTTATTTATAGTATCAACTCTTGTAGTTGGTTAAACCTTTTTCAATACAAAATTGTAGCCATGGAATTGACCACAAAACCTATGTTACTCACCAAATTTATTGTTGACATTATTTTCACATATGTTTCAGGTGCAAATATGTGTGATGATTATTCAAGTATGCTACAAATAGGAATGTACTCGGGCCTTAGTTTCCTTTAATTTAAAAACAATTATTTGTAATCTTTGTGTTGAAAAACAATGTAATATAATGAAGCTTTAGTACCATGTGTTATAAGCAATTTGTAACGTGACTCCCCCGACGTTTCTGCCGCGGGTTGTTATATGCGGTTGGGGTATTACAGATTGATATCAGAGCACTGGTTATAGGGAATTAGGTTTTAGAATACTTTTAACGTAGAATATAACCTTCCTAGAGACCCAAACATGAGTTATCTCATGATCTTAATTATTTGCCTTCCATATCCTAATCTTCATCCCATCCTTGTTGTAGTTACTCTATAACTTCCAACTCATCTAGCCTTAAATGATTTGTTTTAACTCTCTAGGCTTTAAGCCTCAAAATGTTTTCCAAAAATCTTGTCGAAATATTGTGTTCTAATAATGTGAATACGTGCAATCCAGAAGGGTGGGACGCATGTACTCCGAGTTTTCTATCTAAGGCTAGAGTGTTCGTACAAATCCACATAATCGGACCAGTCACTCTTACCTGGGAACTCTTGTTACACCCCAACCGATGACGGAAACATCGGAGTGAGATGAACGAGATTGCTCGAGACTTCATAACACTAAATTGTGACAAGTATTTAATAATAAATTTCATTTCATTGCTAATAACAAGTACATTGGTTTGAATTGAAATACAACAAGTTTGAAACAAACAAATTACAACAATTAACGAATGGACTAAACTAATAAAAACGAATTTAAATTTGGTGCGTTTCTAGGCATCTTACTAAGTTCCGTGCATCATCATCATAATCCTGCAACATGTATTAAAGTATAGTTCAATACAAAAAGTATTGGCGAGTATACAAGTTTTGAGTACTAGCATATAACTATAAGAGTTTGAACAATCCACATAGCAAACTTAGTCATCATGATTAACGTATAAACTGGCATGTGACTAAACAAGTCAAACCAAAGTTTACGCAAGTATGAATGAATGACTTAAGATGACATCACGAACACGGGCGGTGCGTTACTCCTATAGCTCTATACATGTTAAGGGTATGATCGTATGAAGTTAATGACAAGTTTATCACAAAAAGAATAACCCCAGAATAACAAATAAAGTATAACATATTAGCATGGCATGTATTGATTGTTGTGTAATTGCATAAATAGTGTGTGTTTGTGTAAGTTTGTATAATGTAAACATGTTGCACCCAAAAGTGTAAACGAAAAAGGGTGTCGAGTATACTCACAATTTTGCAAAAGCTTTCCAATTATCCGTGAGTGACAAGTTATTTGAGACGGGGAATCGAAAGTAAAGGTCATACGACGCTTATGGAGTAGTTGGTTTTGGGATTTAGAATTCAAGTACAAAAGTATGTATGCATAAAAGTATATCTTGTCTAAGTACTTGTTTTTGACACTAAGTTGTAAGTGATTTCATGGGTCATAGTTTGCTCATTAGAATCAATAACGAGAGACTTAGAATCATAGATAAAGTAGCCTAAGTTCATGACAAATAATCATAAACCGATTATCATCACGGGTTCGACCATGTTTGTATATATATATATAATATTAGTATAGTTATAATAGTAATCCTAAGCTAGGTCCATCATGAGTTTTCATAGATTGTCATATAAGTTAAGCATTGAGGATTAACCTCGTTGTATGATTCACCACTACACAAATCATCACAAGGATGATTCAGAGGGTCATGAATGAAAAGAATAAATAGCTAACTAGTACATTATCAAGTAGCCAAGTAAGTCTTAACCCGGGTGAACCATCATAACATGGAAAGAGTTAACTAAGTGTTGGAGGCTAGACGAGGTTATGTTACTTTGATGCTAGAAAGCTACTTGAGTGTTCATACACGAGGTTCACAAGCAAGGTAGTGGAACTACGTTGGAAAGCCAAAGCTACCACGGTTCACACTTTTCCAATACACAAGTTCAACCATATGGAAGATGGTGAATCATGTATGTTTTCAACACTTGAATGTAACATGTTTGAACTTAAAGTAAAGAGTTTTGAACTCATAACTTGATGGAAATCAACCACAACACAAACCCCACAACTATGGACTAAGTTATGAGCTTGGTGGGTGCAAGATTTCACCAAATTTAGTAAGAAAATAGAAGATACAAGAACTTGAACAAAAACAGAATTTAAACCTTACTTTGGACCTCAAATATGGTGAGGTTTCACCTCAGTTTGCCATGGAAAACTTGTAAAACCTTCCTAGAGGTAATCCAAGTAAGATGGAAGAAGAAACAAGAAAGAAATGAGTGAAGAAGTGAGCTAGAACTCACTTAAAAGTCTTGAAAGTTTCTGCCCAAAAATCAGAATTTTTGAGTATTCTTGAGATGGCTTGAGAATAATTGTGGAGTTTGGAAAGTGGAAATGAGTGTTAGAAGTGTTGTATTTATAGCGGGTGATTAGGGTTAGGAGTTAAGAGTGTTTTAAATGAAGTTAGGTGGGAGATATGAGTGAAAATTAACCAATCCCTTAGCTAAAAACAACATTATGCGGATTAAGGGTTTTCATGGGCCAGGATAGACAGGGCTTGGGGTATCGCTCCCCGTGAAACCCTACCTTATCAGCACCAAGTTTGATTTAATGCATTTTAGCCCCTGAACTTTGATATTCTTATTATTTTAAGCTATAACTTGTGTATTTGGCATAAAATTAAGTATAAAAACATGTATGAAAGCATAGATTGAGTATCTTGAATGCATGTACAAGCATTTACAACGTATAAATAGTATTAAAACACGTATTTACAATTATATGTACGTAAGATAAGTACGAATTTGTGCGTAACACGAATGTGTATCAAACATGTATATAAATTGAATGTAGGACAAGTATGTAAAATAAATGTATAATTTATGTAAGATGAGCAAGTTTATTACGATCAAAGCCTTGGATCACAATAATTGGAAATCAAACACGATTACAAAGAGAATACGAGTTTCCATAAATAGAAAACAAGAAAAACTTTTAAATAAGGAAAGTTCTAAAAAGCGAGGCGTTACAACTCTTGGGGTAAGTGTCCACTTATAGGCTAAAGCGTGTCTTCCCAAAACATTATGAAAACCCATCTACCTTGATCAGTCAAATATTTTCAAAACATTCCAACTCTTGTGTCATTATTTCACCATGCTACTTTCGGTAATATGTTTTTATTCAAACCTCCAGTACAAAATTACATATCACCTCACAACTCTTTATGTCTCTATTGTATTTTCAAGTACGCTCGTATGTTTACTCCTCTCTCATATTTACAAAATTTTATCGTTTGGATGAAAATTTTAAAGTTTACTATTTTCATATTTTCTCTATTTAAGTGATTCAATTAAAAATATTTTTATCTTAAAAATAATTTTTAAAAGATAAAAGATTAAAAAATTACACAAACCACTAACTTGGTTTGTAGTTTTCTCACCCAAAATTTTATGAAACACATATTTCTTGTTCCAAAACAAATTTGTAACCATGTTTTCGTAAATCCAAAAAACAAGATTTTTGAACTTATACAAATCAAATTGTTCACTTCATTACGGTATTCCTTTTTAATTTATGATTTTCCTATGCATCTCACTTGTCTATTTTTCACTTGTATCTATTTTCTTCAAAGGATGCCTCCTCGACCTAATAACCAAAGCAATGCCCAAAATTCCAAACTTGTTACCACGATCGCTCAACAAATAGCTGTATTACTCAGTGGGACCATTGAGTTAGCTACAACAAAATTTAATGCACATGGTACAAAGGATAATCTACTTGATAGTGAATGTAGATAACAAGACCGAGGCTTTGTTATTTGTATCACACTTCATGGGGACATTCATCAGGTACTTCATTTTTTGTATATTTTTCTGAAAAAAATATTATTGAAAAATTATTAAATAATTTAAATTTAAATCATCAGCCAATGCATGTTGGATTCACTAGCGATGAAGGAGGAAATACCATTGATTTGCGATGGTTGAGGCATAAATCTAATTTGCACCAAGTAAGTATCCGCATCGTAAATTTGTTAATTAATTAAATAACTTTCACTATAGAATACTAATTCAATAAATCCATAAATATTATTTGTTTCACATATAAAGTTATCGTTAAAAAGTTTATACGTTTGCTTTAGAAAACTTTTTTTGTTAAAACACCATTAAGAAGGTTGGCGGATGGCCATGGATGTCGTATTGTACAAGTCCATCAGAGATCGAAGGTCGAGAAATCATTCGGGGAACAAATGAACTCTCGACTCTAAAGTTTATTATTTTTGTTATTTAAAAATATGTTAATAAACTTCTCCGGTGCAAATTTAATATAATATATACTTTTTTATTTTTATCTTATGGATAATAAATTATTAAACAGGTATAGGGTTGAGAGATAATTCTTACAGCTGCATCACAATTCTATCACAATTCTTACAAAATGTCATTCAAGCCAATTTCACACATGTAAGAAACTAATTATAATTGTTTTTATAATTAGTTATTGATGATTGCTATATGTTAAAATTTCACAAGAAATCACAAATTCAAGTCAAATTTAACAAGAAATCACATATTCAAACTCAATAAGTCACGCATCAAAGCTCATTGTTTAATCAAAGTAACCACTAATTCAAAAGCATAAACAAAAAAAAAAGTTCCAAATCATCATCACAATCAAAGTAACCAGCGTAATCATTACCAACAAAAAGTTTGGACTCTAAAGTGATTATTATAATAGCAACCTCAGCTCTCATAGGCCATCACCGTCAATCGGTCATCAAATCACTATGATAATACACACACACACACATATATATATATATATATATATATATTAAATTGATTGTGTAAATGTTAAGAAGGGAGGGTGTATACGGTTGTCATATCTTACCTGACTCTGACACCAGCATAGCCAGTTCCGCCGTCACCACCACCTTCACGGTTCTGAAAAGCATTCACCATAGCCAACATTTTAGCTACTAATTCAAAAGCATAACAAAAAAAAAAGTTCCAAATCATCATCACAATCAAAGTAACCAGCGTAATCATTACCAACAAAAAGTTTGGACTCTAAAGTGATTATTATAATAGCAACCTCAGCTCTCAAAGGCCATCACCGTCAATCGGTCATCAAATCACTATGATAATATATATATATATATATATATATATATATATATATATTAAATTGATTGTGTAAATGTTAAGAAGGGAGGGTGTATACGGTTGTCATATCTTACCTGACCTCTGACACCAGCAGAGCCAGTTCCGCCGTCACCACCACCTTCACGGTTCTGAAAAGCATTCACCATAGCCAACATTTTAGCATCGCCGCCGCCGGGTTTCTAAACATAATGAAAATAATAAGTAACAAACTAACAACTATACAGGAAAAGGTAATGTCAACACATATAATACCTCTCCTCCGGAAGAACTGTCACCACCACCACCACCATAGGAAGATGATGGACCAGCTCCGCCGTCACCGGTGTTCATCACCGCTTTCACTTTTTGCATAATCTTCCCGAAAATGTATGGTTCCTGTTAAAACAAATAACCACCACAAAATCATATAATAATAATCATATATCTTCATGAGGTGGAGAACATCCATACGAGATCGCGGAGATCTTGCAGTTTCTTCTCTTCCTTCTGGTTTTTCTTAAAACGGTGTGCATCCTGTTTGGATAAAACACAAACACAAAAGCAACAATTAGCAACTACTTAAATTATTAGTAAAAATATTTAAATCTAAGATCATTCAGTACTAGTTTCTTGAGAATTCCTCTCACATAACCCTCCCACTGATGGGGTAACAACTCACCACCCTCCTCTTTTTCGATCACGTCTTCAACATGTTTCACCTCTAGATCCTCCTGAACCTGATCATGGATCACTTTCTGGAATGCCTCATTGTCAATGTTTTTAAAACCGGACCTGACAATGAACCGGACGCCTTAGTGGGTTACTGGTCGGATCGGTTCAACTGGATTTAAGAATCGGATGGCACCGTAAATAATTTAGTAATTAAACGTTCAACAAATGCAAACAAGTTTAAACACTAGTTATTATAAACAAACATAATCTAAAATTAAACAAACTTAATCTTAAGAAAATAATCCAAAGTTAAAAAACTTAATTAATAAATAAAGAAAAAAACTGCATAACCTTTTAGAATATTTATTTTATTGGTTTTGTTATATTGATTTTGTTATTTCCCAAAAAATTGGTAAGCTTGGTGGACGTCAAATCAATATCAATTTGGGTTTTGGTTATGTTTTTCCCAAGATGTATTAGTTTTTAAGTCAAAACCCTTCATTTTACTTATCTTGAAGCTCTCACACTCTCTGCGCATGAGAGTATCTCCATGCTCCAGCTCTTATTCGACTTCAACTACGGGCATATGATGGAACTCGACAATTCATATCTCTCCCTCCCCCCTCGTTCTCAATTTCTACGGCACCTCCAACAACAAAAATTACCAAATTTTGTTCCGGCCGCTGGTCATCGGCAGACGGGCCAACTGGAAAACCGCAAGAACCGCCCGGTTCAATGCTAAAATGACTCAACTATGATGACCGGGCCGTTGGTGACTCCGATTCGCGATCCGACCGGCCGGGCCGGTCCGGTCGTGAGAATAGTGCTCATTGTAGTATCTCACTTGTTGCAGTTTCTCCTTCAATTCCTCACAGCTAACACACTCCATTTTGTTTAGGAAATGATATTCTTGTTGTTAGGGTTTTGGGGTTTTTTGAATGAGAATGAGTGTGTGCGAACCCTAATTCGACTAACTTTATATACACTTTAGATGATTCCAGATATTAGGATATTTTGTCGTTTTCTAAATTAAAAATATCTTTTAAAAGTGTATAAAATTTAACTTTATATAAATATTTTATTTTATTATGGTAACATATTAATTAAACATATAAGTTTCAAAATTTTATCGATTAAATGTGAAGGACTAATTCACATAGAAAAATAAAATCATAATAGTAATTATTCATATGTGAATAAAATAAAAGTATTTTTGTGTTATCATTTAAAACTTCGCCAATCACATGTGAATCGACTTAATCACATGTGAATTAAAATATAATTTCATTTCATAAACTAAACACTTAATATGTGTATAAAATTTAATGCAAATGGTACAAAGGATAATCTACTTGATAGTGAATTTAGATAACAAGACCGAGGCTTTGTTATTTGTATCACACTTCATGGGGGACATTCATCAGGTACTTCATTTTTTGTATATTTTTTTGAAAAAATATTCTTGAAAATTAGTAAATAATTTAAATTTAAATCATCAGCCAATGCATGTTGGATTCACTAGCGATGAAGGAGGAAATACCATTGATTTGCGATGGTTCAGGCATAAATCTAATTTGCACCATGTAAGTATCCACATCGTAAATTTGTTAATTAATTAAATAACTTTCACTATAAAATACTAATTCAATAAATCCATAAATATTATTTGTTTCACATATAAATTTATCATTAAAAAGTTTATGCATTTGCTTTAGAAAACTATTTTTGTTAAAATACCATCAAGAGGGTTGGCGGATGGCCATGGATGTCGTATTGTACAAGTCCATCAGAGACCGAAGTTCGAGAAATTATCCGGGGAACGGATGAACTCTCGACTCTAAAGTTTATTATTTTTTTATTTAAAAAATGTTAATAAACTTCTCCGGTGCTAATTTAATATAATATATACTTTTTTTATTTTTTATGTTATGGATAATAAATTATAAGGTTGATACTAAAATGATGATTAAACAAGTATGGGGTAGAGAGTTAATTCTTACAATTGCATCACAATTCTTACAAAAGGCCATTCAAGCCAATTTCGCACATGTAAGAAACTAATTATAATTGTTTTTATAATCAGTTATTGATGATTGCAATATGTTAAAATTTCACAAGAAATCACAAATTCAAGTCAAATTTAACAAGAAATCACATATTCAAACTCAATAAGTCACGCTTCAAAGCTCATTGTTTAATCAAAATAACCACCAATTCAAAAACATAAACAAAAAAAAAGCGTTCCAAATCATCATCACAATCAAAGTAACCAGCGTTACCAACAAAAAGTTTGGACTCTAAAGTGATTATTATACTAGCAACCTCAGCTCTCATAAGCCATCACCGTCAATCGGTCATCAAATCACTATGATTATATATATATATATATATATATATATATGTATATGTATATTAAATTGATTGTGTAAACGTTAAGAAGGGAGGGTGTATACAGCTATCATATCTTACCTGACCTCCGACACCAGCAGAGCCAGTTCCGCCGTCACCACCACCACCTTCACGGTTCTGAAAAGCATTCACCATACCAACACTTTAGCACCACCGCCGCCGGGTTTCTGAACATAATGAAAATAATGAGTAACAAACTAACAACTATATAGGAAAAGGTAATGCCAACACATATAAAACTTCTCCTCCGGAAGAACTGTCACCACCACCACCACCGGAAGACGACGGACCAGCTCCGCCGTCACCGGTGTTCATCGCCGCTTTCACTTTTTGCATAACCTTCCCGGAAATGTATGGTTCCTGTCAAAACAAATAACCATCATAGAATCATATAATAATAATAATCATATATCTTCATGAGATGGAGAACATCCATACCGGATCACGGAGATCTTGCAGTTTCTTCTCTTCCTTTTGGTTTTTCTTAAAACGGTGTGCATCCTGTTTGGATAAAACACAAACACAAAAGCAACAATTAGTAACTACTAAACTTATTAGTAAACATCTTTAAATCTAAGATGATTCAGTACCGGTTCCTTGAGAATTCCTCTCACATAACCCTCCCTCTGATGGGTTAACAGCTCACCACCCTCCTCTTTTCCGATCACGTCTTCAACATGTTTCACCACCCTCCTCTTTTATTTAATTACTAGAAAATGCAACTGGTATGAAGAGTGGCATTTTATTTTTATAATAATAGTTTTAATTTTTTAATATTATTTCATTTATTGTTTAACTTGATTATTTCTTAAAATTTTCATTCGTTAAATCTCTATAAAAATATAAATACACAGTTACGTTTAATTGTACTGCTATCCGTTATGTACTCAAATTTACATGAGTTTTTTTTCCCAAATTAGTGTTGGTGGAAAATATATTTCCTATTTTTGGTATTCTTTAAAAACCATTTACCAAAATAGTGTTTTTCACAATGTTTTAAAAACCAATTTTTAAATCAAACCGGATTAGGCCAAAAAATGGTTCAACCGGTTGAAGCAGGTTGTACCGAGTGGTTCAGCCGGGTTGACTAGCTAACTCTATAATTTCATAAATTAAAACATCAACTTAAAATTTAATCTAAAAATGCATGATTACATATTAAAAGATGATCCAAAAGTAAATTCATAGTATAAAAATAATCCAAAAGATAATCGAAAATCATTCAATTTTCCAACAAGCTCTTTTAAATGAAAGTGTACGATATGTTTAAGCCATTTGAGTGTTGAATACAACAACTATTTTCGTTTCATACAATATTAAATAAGAACTTTTAGTTACGAATAATCATAATATATAAAAATTATGTAAGATAAGTAATATATATAATAAAAATAAGTAACAACCCAAACTAAAATAACCCTGGGCCGGTACGCGTATTACGTTTCAAACCGGTATATCTTAATTTTATAAACCAAATAATAAAAAAAATATCTTTAAAACCCCATGTATTACACTGGTTGAATAAATGTAATTTTGTATACAAAATAATACAAGAAATTACATCTTTAAAAAATATATGTATTACACGGGTTGAATAAATTAAATTTTATATACTAAATAATAAAAAAGTTATATCTTTAAAAAAACCTCGTGTATACACAGGTTGAATGAATGTAATTTTATATATTAAATAATAAAAATGTTAAAAGTTAGTTTTGTTTTATAAACTAAACTCAATCAAATAAAAACGTCTTTCTTAAGGGTCAAAGGTTTTAACACTTGGCTAATAAGAGCTGATAAGATATATATCATCACATTTTTGGTATCATACAATGTTAATTATATTATGTGACAACCCGCAACTTCAGTACATTCATAGCACTGCATTTAACTAATGTTAGTTAAATGAGTCTACTTTGGTAATTCAGGAAATTACCGGAACACACATATGATAATTCTTGAACGTTGGTGACTAACATGAATAATTATAAACAAACGGTTTACATGATTTATGTGAATTATGTGTTTAAAGGTGAAATTGCATGATTTATGTGCCATAATGTGAAAGTTGCATAATTAGGGGTACTTTGTGAATAAGTTAGAAACCTTTATAACCACTCAAAACCCTAAAATCCCCACAACATCATCATACGGCAGTTTTCTCAAATCATTTCTCTCATCTCTTGGCTACTCCTCCAAGTTCACACAAATCATCAATCATTGATCCTTCTAATTCTCGGAGAACCATCCCTACATCAATCTAAGGTAAGTAAGTGCCCATGCTTTGTGATTGTTAATCTTGTTCTTTTGATTTCAATGCAAAATCCTAGACATCCAAACAATTTGCGTTCTTGCTTCATGATTGGTGAATGTATGATAATTGTTGTAGACTAAATGAATGTGTGGAGATTGTTTGATGATTAATGATATTAGGGGCATGATAGAACTGTTAGATTGATTGATTTGATGCCTGATATTATTGATTTCTGTGCATTTGGGGGTTTCTATTCATGAAAACGTTGAAGAATGGAATCCCTGAATTGTCAGACTTTGTGAAGTCACAGAGTTGTCTGAATTTGTCAACTAAATAATGTCCACATTTGTGGATGTCATTATAGTCCGCACTTAATAAAGTTCCCAAGTCCGCACTTAATAAAGGCTTTATGGTCCGCATTTGCAATTTTCATGAGTAGTCCACACTAAGTTAATTATTAAAGGATCCGCACTTAGTTGATTCAAGGATGTCTGCATATGTGCTTTTTAAAAGAGTCCGCACTTGTGGTCTCCAAAAAATGTCCGCACATGTAGAATTAGTTTTGTCCGCATTTATGTATGTTTTGGGTGTCCGCACTTAACTTAATTCATGAGGGTCCGCATTTAGTTGATATTTAAGGGTCCGAACATGTTAGAGTTTACAGGATCCGTACTTTTGAAGGTAGTCAAGGTCTGCACTTAAGTTGATATATCTGGTCCGCATATAAATTGAATCAAGTATCCGCACTTAAGTTAATTAATAATGTCCGAACTTGAGTTGAATTGATGTTGTCCGAACATAGGTTGATTATGTCCGAACTTATGATATAACAAGGATGGTCCGCACTTTGATAAATTCATTATGTCCGAACTAATGGATGCTTGAAAGGGGTCCGAATGTATTAGAGGTTACATGATCCGAGTATATGTTTTTAATGGGCCGGAAATTCCAATTAGGAAATGGTCCGGATATAATTGTGTCAAAAAATGTGGTCTGGGAAGACCCATGTGCCGAATATAACATTATTTGTTGAATTGAAGGAGGTGAATAAGATACACACTGTCGTTTTTTTATATATATTCAAGTAGGAAGGGTTTCACTTGGGGGATCCAGACATACATGGAGATATATAGGTACGGGATCAGGAGAAAACGCCTAAAAGTGTGAGAACGGATTCTGGCGTAACACGTGTCACGCGACATAGTGAAGGGCGGAGGGGCTTTTTTGTCCTTTTATATTATTTTTTTAAACGCGTCTCACATCACCTCTCTATTTTTTGGCGTTTAACAAATACGAAGCGTTTTTATTGTTTTTTTAGATCAGGAGCATAGTAAATATTTTGGCGTTTTAACTAAGTATGACTTTGATTGTTGTGCCAAGTAGTATGCATGCCTATAATGTAAAAAACATTTTTTTTTCTGTCAATTATTATGCCATGTTGGATGCAGGCCTATAATGTGACAGGCAATTATGGCGTTTTGAAAATATAAACAAATTCAATTTTCCATGTAGTGGCTTTTAATATAATAAATGTTTGGTAATAATGTTACCGTCTCTTCATTTTACTGTTTTGCAATTACTGTTTCGTTTAGTTTCATCTTTCAATTAGTGTTGCTTTTTCCAGTAATACTTTGTTTGGCATTTTTTTTGCGTTTTATATAGCAACAACGTACTTTGCTAGCATCCGTTCTCACAGTTTTCATACTATCAGGCGTTTTAGTGTTTGTAATTTTTGGCGTTTTATACTCAATTCTTTTATTAGTAGAGAATTAGATAATAAACAACAGAGAATTAGATAACAAACAATAGAAAATGAAAAAAAAATTCTAATCTAATTTCTCATCCAAATCGTCACTGTCATCAGCCTCTTCTACTTTAACCTTTTTGGCGTTTTGAACCTGTTTTGAATACCTTATCTAGATCCTTATTTTCCTACATAATGCCCGTCTTTAGAAGATGCTTATTTTTAGTGGCATCATGTATTGTGGTTTTATATATACTTGTTTAGTGACATGTTGAAGATCAACGTCTGCTCGAATGTATTGATCCCTTCATGTCATCCATATATCCATCAAGAACAAAGTGACATGATGACATATCAGTGTCATCAGTATCTTTTTCATGAATATTTGTCCATCTTATTCAGCAAAAGCTTATAGAGATACCCACCTCAAAGAATAATCCATTCAGTGAAACTTCATTCAGAACAATACTCAATATAGAAGAAACGAGGTTTCCTATCTGTGGCTTTTTTAACTATTTTTTTGGCGTTTTAAAGTGAGTGGTTTCTAGGAAACATAGCGTTGTTTTTGGGTGTGATCAATTGATTGTGCAGAGACGTCTCTCTTATAGGATGTTTTTGGCGCATAGTTTAGGCGGGATATTATTTATAATAAATGATATTAATAAAGTAGTCGTCTTTTCAGTTACTGTGTGTTTTTTTTCTGTTTTTGTTAAGTTTTTTTATGAGTTTTTAGGGTGATAGACGTGCCATCTTCCAAGTTTGACGTTTCTTAATGACTTTAAGTAGTTTTTGCCCCCCCCCCCCCCTTTTTTTCATTTTTAGCTTTTAATAATACTTATCCAAATTACTTTTATTATAGTTTGAGAGTTTTTGACATTTTATGGCATGATGGCGTTTCACAATCATTATGTCTGTTTGGCGTTTTTATTAAATTAATGTATTTTTTATTCTTAGCTGAAAAATACATAACAAACAACATAAAAAGAAAATTAAAAAAAATATAAATATAAACAATTCATCTTCCAAATCTTCACTGTCATCAGTCTCTTTCTTCTTTGAAACATGTTCACTGGCGGTTTGACTTTGGCATGCTTCATTTTGTGTTTTTGTTGTTGAAGTAGCTTTTTTGTGGCCGTTTGGAAGGACAAAATGACGTGAGTTTTTTGTTTGAAGTTCATCTTTATCTTCATGTTTATCTTCAAACCACTCATCAGTGTCATTCGTCTCTTCATGCCATTATAATATTCATCAAGAACAAAATACAAAAAATGACATAAGTCTGACACCAGCATCTTTTTGTTGAAGATTTGTCAATCTCATGCAACAAAATGTTATTGAGTCACAGCACCTCAGCCAAGAATGCATTCTGCGAAACTTCGCGTAGACCAATATTGAATATACAAGAAACGATGTTTGCCATTTTGGCGTTTTACTGAGGAAATAGTGTATCTAAAAGAAACGTCGATTTTTCGGAATCTTTGATGTTTGAGTTTTTTGGCGTTTTCTAACATGATTGGTATATAGTAAAATATGGCGTTTTTGAGTTGGTGTGTTTGATGTTTTGGGTTTTTTGGCGTTTCTAAGATGAATGGTAAATAATAGTAAATGTGGCGTTTCCGGTTTGGGGGTGTGTTTAATGAATGTCTGAGATGTTTTGTTTATAGGATGCGTTTGGCCCGTAATGGCGTTTTATTCATTAGTTTGGCGTTTTCGTTAGAGAAGTCTAAAAACCTTTTTACCCTTAATGAAGCGCGTCCACTTAATAGAATTGGTATTATCTAAGAAAACGACACCGCGCCAATCTAGTCCATAGATTGTTTTGATCGGACGATCCATAAGCGTTCTCACCGTTCTCACACTTTCTAGCGTTTTCTCTAAATCCTGACCCGAGATATATAAATGTGCATGTTTTAATGTGAAAATTATGGTTGACTTTCAATTAATGTTGAATAATGAATGCTGAATGTACACACCTACAAAGACATATAATATTATTATGTTTGAGGTTTCGTATTCTTTTAGATGATATATTATAAGTGGGTTTAGAATTTAAATTAAGTAGATATGCTTCGAACTTGATGAATGTTCATGATGTCCGAGTTACAAGTTTGTGGCATCCGTATTTTTTTTCTAAACATCAACTGCCGTCACCAACTAAAGAAATCACCGTGTGTTTCCGTTTGACAATTTATCAATCGGACCACATTTTTACATTAAAATACTGAGTTGTTTGGAAACTTAGGGTACTGCATAACCCTACTCATATACGTACTTACACTTACTGTATAATAGGTCGTGTGTAACGGACCTAACAATTAATTTTACACTAGAAGTACATTATCATACCGAGCAAACTAGGGTCCAACAGGTTGTCCACATTATCGCCTTCGACACCTTTGGATCCCTGGCTCCAGAAGCTATCCGTTTGCTGACTAGGGTCCAACAGGTTGTCCACAGCAGTGGCTCATCAACAGGGGGCAGGGGTTTGTTTTTAATAGGCTAGGGTTTGCTATCCAGAAAGGGGTAGCGGCGCAGCTTGTTGCTCGCTTACCTGCGATATTGATGTAAAGTGCATTTTGTCGAATATATAACGTTAATTAAATCCCTTTTTATAAGCAAACTAAGGTGAGTTCATTGCTCTTTAACAAGCATGCGTCCCGTGGGGACAAACAGACAAACAAACAAACTATTATTCGTTGGAGGAATACTTTTTATAAATGTTGTGGTTTAATTTCAATGTTAGTTAATAAACTCAACTCTATCACGAAAGTCCCTACTTACTACCGAGCTAGTTGCCGGGGAGGCAACGGGGTATTAGTTGATAAAGCTATTACGCTTGGCAAACCTCACACCGTACCGGGGAGGACGGACGTGAACTAATGACCTTAAACACATGGCCAATGTTGATAGGCATTGATGAGGGCAAACAAACATAACGTCACTTCGGTATCGAGTTTATTATTGACATGTCTTTAAACTAAACATTTACCAACTTTGCGTTAAACAAAACTGTGAACTAGCCAGTTTTATGATGATACACTTTTTCTGCATGCTTGCAGGTCGTTAGATGCATCGAATAGGAACTTGTAGTCTGGGAAGCCAGTGTTGTCATGGGTCGTGTTATTCGCGAAGTCATTTGATGTTTGTTTATGTTTTCTTTACAAAACGATATTGAATTGGTTAAACAATGATTTATGCTTCCGCTGAACGATTATTGGTTTGAATTAAATGTTTTGAAATGCACTTTTCACATTGATTCCGATCTTGTGATTATTATTCTACTGTTAGTTCAATGTGATTAGTGGCTAGATCCTGGTACGTCACACGCCTCGCGGTGGATTCCGCATGTGGTATTATTTAGGGGTGTGACAGTTTGGTATCAGAGCCACTGGTTATAGTGAACTATGTTTTAAAATATTTTTATAAAACCAGACTATAACCGAATCAGTTCCGAAAGCGACCATGACACTCCGCTCCAGATTGCATGGTTTGTCTTTTATTTACTATATACATTATACATCTAGCGTACATACACGCATTGCATTGCATACACATTATTATATTGTAGCATCTCTAGAACTTCGTGATCCTTATCGTTTTGACAACACCTTAGCTTTTAACACTCGAATCCGAGGATCTTTTGACGCAAGTTAAGAGGAACTGAGATGAACATGCAAATCACATTATCATTATGGGTGCACACGTAATAATAATTTGGGGTGCATGTGAGTTCCAGTGAAAATCATTCAATTTTCCAACAATCTTATTTAAATGAAAGTATATAATATGTTTAAGCCATTTGAGTGTTGAATACAACAACTATTTTCGTTTCATACAATATTAAATAAGAACTTTTAGTTACGAATAATCATAATATATAAAAATTACGTAAGATAAGCAACATATATAATAAAAATAAGTAACAACTCAAGCTAAAATAACCATGGGCCGGTACGGGTATTACATTTCAAACCGGTATACCGGATTTTACCGCTAGTACAAACCTTATGCCGTTTCACTTATTTACTGGGGTGTTTCGTACAAAATTTACATCTGGAAACAATAATACCGGTATAATCGGCCGGTATTTACCGGTTTTTAGAACATTGGGTTTTCATCTATTTGGCTTTTACCTTTTCTTTTAATTAACATATTAGACTTACTTTATTTTTTCATTTAATAAGCCATTTACTATTTTTCGTATTCTTTTTTTAATCCGTTCAATTATAATGTTTTTTACCAACTTGTTATAATTCTCTTTTTTCCGGTCAACCCATGTCAAAGATGAGAACTATAAAGATCATCCCAAATAACGCAACAAGGCAGCCACTGACACAAAAAGTGTTAAACTGATTACAAATCCAACATATACAATAGATACTTACGCCATTCACTTCAAACAATATACCTCTTAGCCCTATACTTACATCAAAGGTATCCTTCTGACTTAACCGACTCCATAATATCTTCAGCTTTGCAAGTCTTGTTAGAAGCTCTCTTCTCATTTCTAACTCTCCATATACTTCACGTCACGATCATAACCAAAACAGCAAGAACCTTTGCTTTACTTTCCACAAGCCTAGAAGTAATATATTATTAACTATCATCAAACATTAAAACTTGACTTGCTAGGTTCAAATCTAGGCAAATGTATAATTTAGATTTATTGGTGTAATTTATAGGAGTAAGATTTGTCATTAAAAAAAAAAAAAACTTTACTTGCTACTGGTCACAATATCACATAAAAATGAAAATAAAAATATCAAATAAAGTCTGTTGCTACCAGTCTCAATATCCTAAACATCGAAAAAAAAAATGTCAAAAAAAGTGAGTCGTTACCAGTCTTAATATTAAACAAAATAAAATTTTTAATCCGGTTCATATTAGAAACACGTTTGTTGAGCGACTACCCTTTTTATCATGTTTTGAATATGATATAATACCAGATATATTAATAGATGTATTAATTTGTGTTCATTATGTAAATAAAACAAACCCAACTATGAAAGTTCTAGTTTATTCTAAAAAACTATGAAACCCACCGGACATTCTTTGAGTTCGACATTGCTCTTCCATCTTAGAAAATTATGAAATGGTGAACATTAAAACTATGTAATCCTAGTGCTCCAAATATTACAAATTAATTTATAGATTTCAGTCTTCCTATTCCTTAAAAAAATATGATATAACAAACAAAGTCAACAAGGTTCACCAACAAGAATGCAAAATGTGATTCGAATATTCAGCTATATTGATAAAAAAAAATGGATTGAATGCAAAGAAACGAAACAAAAGAAAAAAATTATACAAAAAAAATAGTAAATGGATTGATTGAAGGGAAAAAAAGTAAGTTGATATGTGAATTATAAAAAAAAAAAGAGTAAGTCTAACATGTTAATTAAAAGAAAAGTGATATATCAAATAGTTAGAAAACACTATTTTAATAAATATTTTTTAAAGAAAAAAAATGATAAATACTTTTTCACTGAAACTAGTTTGGAAGAAAAAACTCCAAATAAAAGATGTAAATAAGGACCCACTAACAAACAAAACAAAATAACAAACATAAGTCCCAAAGTTGATTGTACTTTAATGCATTCTTTTACTCCAAGTGACTTTGAATTCTTCCATTATCCCTCCTAAATTTAAAGCTCTTTCTAAGTCTTGAACGCAAATAGTACAAGTGCTCCTTGACCAAACCCTTAGTAAAGCAGTCTGCAACTTGTTCTTTAGTAGAACAAAACTTGAGCTCCATTTTTCCTTCTTCAACTAAACTTCTTATGTAGTGATGTATATTTTATTTATATCTATTTAATCTAGTAGCCATCATTATCATTTATATGATATGGATCAAAATATATTAAAACCTATAATCCAACTTAGTTAATCATGATTTTGGAATGCTCAAAAGAAGACATTTTTGAATTTTTTATTTTTTGAAATTTTCCCTCATCACCACACTTGGGGTCAACATTGTCCTCGATGTGTAGTGTTTAAATGAATGGTTAAAATCCTAAACTTTTTCTCCCCATCCCCGCACTTGAGGTCAACATTATCCTCAATGTGTATTATTTTGGATAGGGGCTTTTCAAACGCAAAGGATGTAACACGACTCTTCTCCCAAAATTCCACCCCGGCCAAAATTTTACGCAATACAATCCACTTATTTGCTACCTAAATAATCAAAGTTAAGAAAAGAAACGAAACGCATGCACCTGGTTTGCTCATCTTCATATGCTACTTGTTCTTCAATGAAAATGATTGTCCTCAATGAACATAGATATACCTACAATTCTCGACACTCGTGTAGGAGCAAGCTCCTCACCATAATCAAAACTCATTAGTCAATCCACTTTTCCATTTTTATGAAAAATTTACCAAGTCATTCGTTATTTTAACTTTGATTTTTGTGGAAATAGTTTACAACAACAACAAACTAACTCACATTCGTAGGAATCACGATAGCATTTACCATATGCACACAAGCCCTTAAAACCTCCCAATAGCTTGGGAGGACGAGTGAGGTCTCGTGAGGGTTATATAGGGAACACATCCCCAACGTTCATTTACCTAGGAATTCTCCACCTTCTTTATCTTGAATGCTTTTACTCCAATTGACTTTGAATTCTTCCAATCTCTCCTGGATTCAAAGCTCATTCCAAGTCTTGAACGCAAATAGTACAACTACTCCTTGCCTAAAGCCTTAGTAAAACGGTCTGCAACTTGTTCTTCAGTAGAACAGAACTTGAGCTCCACATTTCCTTCTTCAACTAAGCTTCTTATGTAGCGAAAGATAAGATCAATGTGCTTGCTCCGGTTGTGAAGCGCTTGGTTCTTAGTCATGAACGTTGATGATTTGTTGTCGCATCATATTAGTGTTAGTTTTTCTTGAGTGTATCCTAGCTCTGCAACTAACCTCCTTAGCCACACCACCTGACAAATTGCAAAGTATGCTGCTATATACTTTGCTTCACAAGTGGATAGTGCAACCACTAGTCATTTTTTCAAGCTCTATGAAATTGCTCTGATACCCGTAGAGAACATATACCCAGATACTTTTTTCATATCTTCACACGAACTACCTCGGTCACTATTAGTAAATCCTTGCAGATTCACCTCATGACCTTTTCCATACCATATTCCATAGTTGATTGTTCCAACAATGTAACAAAGGATCTTCTTAGCTGCTCCAAGATGAACTAGAGTTGGCTGCATGAACCGGGAGATGAAAGTCACTAGGAAGACACCGTTTGTCATCTATCATGTTTTTGATTTTCAATCTCTTGCCTTATGACTCTAAAAACATCTTTAATGAGAGCCTGTCAAACATGTTAAGAAACCAACTGAAAAGGGTACAATAACTACCATCAGTTACTCACTATATATAGTGATCATATATTTTAAATACCAACAATTATCTATATCTATAATCTATAATACTATATAAAGCATCTCCTATGTACATAAAGGTAATTTCTATCCTATTTTTTAAGATGGCATCCCAAAAGTCAAAAACAAATTCATGTACTTTTACACTTTTCTTCCTTTTCTACCCTTTTAGAAAACAGGAATTAACGTGAATTGGATTGTAGAAACGGGGAATTAAATTAGCCCCTTCTTTCCTGTCTCCATCCCTGAGTTGAAATTAGGTTATTCACTTTGCAATTGATCAGTCAAAATTTAAGACGAGTCCCTTCACATCCCCTCACCGCCCTCATCAATTGGCTTGCGTATTTATGCAGAGGACACCTTGATTATTCTTCAATTGTTTTCACAGGAGTTGAGAACAAACAGACTGATACTCCATGACCAAATATCCACCTTCGCACAGTTTTTATGGTTTTTCAACAGAATCTCTGGTGAGCTTTTATTCATATTGTGCTGTTTTCTCTTTAATGTTTTTCAATTTGAGCCCCCAGTTATGCTAAATTGTGGCTTAGGGTTTATGAATATGTGCTTAAATGGAAGTAATTTGTTGATGTCTTCTGATTCAATTGTAGATAAGCTACATAAAAACAAGATTTACCTTTGACGTCTGCCAAAATTGAGAATGTGGGTTTCTTCAAATATTGACGTTTTGTTTTCTTTAATCTTTACTTGATGAGATCAAGGTGTTGTGTCGATATAAATTGTAGCTCAGCTGTGTCACACCCCAACCGATGGCGGAAACATCGGGAATGAGACGAAGTGTGTATAGATTGCTAGAGACTTCATAACACTATGTGACAATATTTAATTAAACTCAAATTTCATTGCAATTGCTAAATTGTCATACAACATATAAAATGGAAATAACAACATTGTTCAAATTTCAACATAACATCAAAAGATAGATAGATTAAAGGTGTGTATCTAGTCCACCCTAAACTTGTTTCATCAATCATCCATACTTCATTAATCAACCTGCAACATGTATTAAAATAGAGTTTCAATGCAAAGGCAATGAGCGAGTATACAAGTTTGTTTACATAGCATAATAGAATAAAAACTCAAATCCAACATGATTCATAATATGTGATTACTAGTATGCAATTTTGGCGTACAATATGATCAAACCCTAGAATACAACGCATAAAATAGCCTAATCCCAATAGTTTAGCGGGGTGGTAACTTAACAATACCCAATTAGAATAGCGGGCGGGGCGTTAATCCTATAGCGCTATAATTGTTAAGGTGGGCGAACAAAGTCAATGAGCATATAACGTTCCAAATCGTTCATAGAGCATACAAGAATAGCAAGTAAGTCACATTAGTTTCATGCTTCGTTCAAAGATTGAGTATGTTTAGTTCAAAAGTTGTTTGCATAGTTATACATGTTGCATCCCAAAGTATAAAGGGGAAAAAGGGATCGAGTATACTCACGGTGGTTGCAAGCTTTCCTACTTGAAATCCCGCGAGCGAGTTTGGTGGATGGATTAATTGGGAGCACCTAGTCCTTCTACACGAGGAAACATAGGTGTGTGAGTTTGGCGTTCAACGGAAGATTATACATTTGGAGTTTAACATAACATAAAGTAGGATATTGAAAATAATCATCTTTAACTTTATAACCCTTGTATGACACTAGGTAACCAATATGGTTAGAAGGTTTTCATGGGTAATACGCCCATTAGAATCATACTTGGAGTTTTAGGTCTTAGATGATATTCTACTACTTTAACATATAAACACAAGTTTAACATTAAAGGTTCGAATGAGTGCATATATATATTTAGGTTAAGTATTACATATTATTTAGTCCAATAATTCATGTAAGAGGTAGAAGATTGGAATCCTCATTTAGGCACCTCGAGTTATCAAAGATGTCATGTATGGGGTAGGAAGAGCAAGCTTCCATTTAGGAACCCCTTGAATGTTCACCACTTCACTTGATGTAAAAACAACCAAGGAGGGTCACGAACTAGGATTAGTATAATAATATAACAACCTAACCAAAGAGAAATCATCAAGTCATGTGAGGATTGTATGTTTGGACAACCCAAGTTGTTCCATAATCACTCATTCATCAAAGTCTAAGCTTGACATGACTTGTGGGTTAAGTACCCTAACAAAACAGAAAGTTTATGAGGTTTAATCCTCTGATTTAAGTGTCTCAACCTTGTTTTTAAGCTTAACCAACCATGAGATAGGTTGTAAGCATTGGGACATAGGTATGAGATGTGTTAGACACAAGTTGGATAAGTTTAAACAAGCTTTTGAAGAACTTAAAACAAAACAGAAAGTTTATGGACCATTTCAGGGCATTTCCAGGTCGGATTTCTCCAAGGAGAAACCAAGGAATCAAACCCAAGGATTATCCAAAGAAGTAGGAAGAAGAACCAAGTGATTTGGTTGAGAAATGAGCAAGTTACACTCACTTTAGTGCAAGAGTATGAATCTGCCAAAATCCTGAATTGCAAGAGATTTGAGAGTGATTTAGAGAAGATTAGAGAGTTGTGAAGGTGTAAAATGGCTTGGAGAAGGGTTGTATTTATAGGGAAAGATTAGGGTTGAAGTTGGTGAGGTAATTAATGTTAAAATCGCGTTTAAAACTAAAAAAAAACACCAAATTCGCGCTTAAAACGAGCTGTAGCGGTTCTGGTCGCGCTGATCAGCCATTTTAACGAGTGGATATATTTTTTTAGTGTTGGATTCATTCACCAAAGAGCCTGCAGCTCAGTTGGCAGGGCGCATGACTGTGGGGGTGGTGACCCGGGTTCGAATCCCATCCAACCCCACCTTTTTTTGATTAAATTTTCTTTTCTTTTCCCCTTTCTTTCATAACCTCACACTTTCAACTAATTACACAACAGCCCTTGGGCTTAAATAAACTTATGTTATGTTATAAAAATAAGGAAACTAGCTTCACTAACCAAGTTATATCATTTTAAAAGGAGACTAACTTTATAATTTAACTAAGTTAGTTTACTAAATTTAATATTTACCGAGATTAACTAGATTATTATAAAAATAAACTTTTTAAATAACCAAAATTAATTAATTTAATTAATTTAAATAATTTGAATAATTATTTATAACGAATAAAAATCTTTAAACGATTATTCATTTCACGAAACTTTCGAGTTTCACTATTTTACGAGTTTCAATTAGTTTAACGAGCATTGAGCGTAATAACGAATCGAGAGTCTATGATAATATATCGTTCGAACGTGAACATTGCACATAAGTCTAACACAAACATGAATAAAATAGCTTCGTTTTCATTATGATCAATAGTCTCGAATTACAAATGAAACGAAAGTAGATTACAAAGAGAGTACAAGTGTCTAAATATAGAAGGTACAACACGACTTGCTAAAATAAGAAAGTGAGAAAAAGCGGAGCGTTACAAGCTGGGTGTTTAGTTGGTGGCCTTTATTGAAATTTTAAACTGATGTCTTTAAAGTAATTGGATATAATGTGAGTCGTTGTATTACAACATTTGCTAACCTCATTTGGTATCAATAGGTGGATTTTGTATTATTTAGAAACTGCAAACAGATAGGTAGATAGTTTACTTTAAGTTCTGTCCTTTTAGCTTATTTGATTGGTTCTTTTTTTTAATTGCAGAGAGAAGCCAAACCGCCGCCAGTGCACAGCGGCAGCGTGACTTTTCCAGCGCATGGACCAACGATTCTTGCTACTACAAGAGTGTTGAAGATAATGGTGTAGACAGTTTGGTCAGTCGGACGGTGTCTACATTGGATACAAGAGGACTGGGGCGAACAAGGTAACTTTTTGACACAGATCTTTAGAATGGTTTATGTTTTGGTGACATGCAGTGACATCTAAATGCGATTCCGGTGACCGTAGGTGGATTCAGCAGATTGGATTAGCGGTGGTGATAGTGGTGTGTAAATGATATTGTTCAGAAACTGAATATGTTGCAAATGATTGGATTAGCGGCGGATTGGTAGGTAATTTTTCCATTCAAACTATTGATTGGAACTACATATGTTTCACATTAATGAATGACAGATTCAATTAGGGTTTGTGGTGCTATTAAAGTAGGGGAGAAGTTAGGGTATAAGCCACAATTTGTGTTTTATTTATTATGATCACAGGTTCCAATACTTGAGTTGTCGTGTAGACAGGGATGAAGCGCTAATCTTATGCTGACCCGGAATCCATGTAGTATAATGACTAGATGTATTTTAATTTGTTCTTAAACTTTTATTGCTTTTGGTGGCTCATGCAGTGAACGCTTCTGAATTTGGCCTTGATGTGAACACTATCTTATTGGTGAGTGACTGACATTCCACACCTCTTTCAATAGATAATATGTAGCAACCACCAAATTCTATCATTATTATTTCGTATAACTCTTCCCTATCAATCATGCACGCTTAAAAACAGAAGAAATTGTTGGGTTTTGGTTGCTAGCTTTTATAGACTTGTTCTTATTTGTTTTTTAGCCAGGGAAAGAAATACATGAGAAATAACAATGAGTTTAAATATTTTAACTCATGTCAGATCATTTATTCAGTTAGAAGGAAATCATAACATCTGCTATTCTTCTTGCTTCGTATGGAAGAGGGCGACAACATCCTCGAGGAAGATATATGGGCTTTATTGATGGAGATGGACACATGGTATGTAGGAATGAATTTGTCATACTTTAAACACTTGCATCTGTAATTTTGACCTGATGAGATTGAGGATGAACTGTTTTGTTAGGTGAGATTGGGACAATTAATGGCCAAATAGGGGTAGGGGTCTGGTATTAATATTGTAATTTTAAATATGTAGACTTCTTTTTTAGTAAATTAATAGACAAGGTGTCATTAGAGACTTCTGTTCGGTTTAATGATACATCTGAAATAAAATGTACATTCAACTATTCAAGAAAGAAAAGGAATTTTTCAGCTTCACTGTTAGTTACCAGAAAGTTCTATTCGAAAGAGATGCATGTGTGTTATTTATGTCGATAACATGTTATTTTTCGACCTGTGAAGCTTATTTATCTGGCGAGTCAAATGGGTGACAGCTTTTAAACGGTTGGTGGGTTGTAAACACGTTATAATCAACTTGAATGGGTTAAACGTCTGGCAAGTTGTAATGATGAGGTAAACGGGTTGGTGGATTGATCTTCGATGTAGATTTTAACCTTTAGGTTAGGAGTCCAATTTTTTCATAACATTAGTGGATTGGTTTGTTGATAGTGCATTTTTAGAATGTTTCTGATGTATCTTTTGGACTTCACATGGTTTCCTACTTGGTCATTTACAATTCATCGGTCTTGACCCCAAAAATGTTTGTGGTTGATGTATGTCTCAAAGGAATGTTTCTGTTGGGTTGTAGCTTGTAAGTTAGATAATAGAATAGCACTAAACCATTTGGATTGTGTTTTATTGTATGCATAACTGTTATTTTTTTAAACGGGTCGAATGGTTAATTTTTATTGGAAAAGTCAAATGGGTTACAAGTGACAATAAAAAATGGGTACTATTTATGAACGGCTCAAATGGGTAGTATTCTATTGAGCAGCTTAAACGGGCCAAGTGACCCCAAAATTTGTCATTTATTATGTTATGTGTAGTACTGAAATTTGGTTGACAATCTATACGTGGTTAAATGGGTATCTTTTATGACTTGTACCTGATTTCCGGTTTTTGGCTGTGGCCGGATGGATTAGTAGTAGGCGTTAGGCCTGACTGAGTTTTGTGTTGGGTTGATAGGCTGGGCATCTCCAACTTTGTGCTCTATTAAGAATATAAGATTTCATTATGCAAAGAACATAATGCATTTTGTTGATTCTTAATTATAAATATATAATGTTTAAAAGTTACGTGGTTTTAATGTAACACAACATTCCGATAGATTTCCGGTGCATATTTTTATTTAAGTAAGATTTTAAACACTCAAGGATGTTTGGTATGTATATCTTTGATTGCTGCTCGGCCTTTTTTCCTATATGAAGTTAATTTATATTATCTTTTAGATAAGTTAGTAAAATCTCACATTGTAGATTTATTAGTTATAAACTCACTTCATGTATGTGTTTCGGGTGATGTGATAGCCCGATTTAAAAAGATTGGGTTTTTTTTTTGTGTAAACCAACAATTTTAGACGAAAGCTTATAAACTAAAGACCCCAAAATCTATATACAAAGTAGCATGCTACTATTTAACTAAAAACTTACCTTGCCGCGAAGCACGGCCCGTTATCGACTATCTAACTTATATATGATTTTTTTTCTATCGTTTTAAGGTTTGAATTATGTTTACGCCTCGTGTTGTCGACTCCGCCGCAACGCGCGGGTTCCCCACTAGTCCTTTATTACGATATTCATCCCAACTAAACAAACCTTTCTTTTTGTACTTTAAACTAACTACTTATAACACAACATAATTAAGTTGTTCTATGTCCCGTTTTAAACATTCACCAAAAACAAGAAAAAAATAGTAACTTGTCATTTCATCTCCTTTATAGCAATGTCTACAAATATTTTAGGCTAGGCAAGTAAACCAAATTAAACAAATATTACAACAAATAGTCACCACAATTGCAACAAAACCCCTACTTTTCATATACGGTTCCAAAATTTGAACAATTATCTACCGGAAACACCATAGTGTGTCAACATGCGAATATAAAAGATATTAACCATAGAAATAGGGGTGAACGGAGTGGGGGCGGTAAACCCACTCGGTACAACCCCCCTCCATTGCCAACATGTTTACCGAACAAGCTTTACTGAAATGAGGGGTGAAATCAGTGAAGGTTCACCGACTCGGTGAAGGGAGGGAAAGGGGGAGAGAGAGGGTGTGTGGTGGGGTACATTTCTTCTCAACCAATCACACATTTATCTTTTTTTTAAATAGTTTACCTAAACCACATTAGGTAAACCACCGACGTTTTTTAGCATTAAGGTAGCGTTTGGTACGAAGGAATAGAATGCGAAATGAAATGGATCATTCTATTGGAATAAAAATAAACATGTTTGGTTGTCAAGTGGTAATGGAATGGAGCATTCCACAAGGAATGTAAACCTTCCAAATATAATAATTTTCATTCCTTGGTAAGGTGGTGTTTTTTTTTTCAATCCTTCAAGGAATGGAAAGATATATGACTATTATTATTATTATTATTATTATTATTTTTATTATTATTTTTTACCATTATTATTATTATTATTATTATTATTATTATTATTATTATTATTATTGTTATTATTATTGGTTTTAATAACTCACTCACATGCGACACCACTACTACCATAGTTGCCGCCGTGACTACCGTCGCCGCCGTCACCCACTTCCGCCGCCACCACCACTACCCACCTCCACCCCAGCTGTCTCCCGCCACCACCCACCTCCACCCTAGTCGTCACCCACCTCTGCCGCTACCAACCGTCACCCACCACCATTGTCGTTGCCACCACCTACCTCTGCCCCCGCCATCACCTACCGTCGCCACCCACTACCACCACCTCCGACCATCGCTATCACTGCCACCTATCACCACCCGCCCCCACCGACTACGGTCACTCATCACCGATTTTATTCCTTCGTCTATTCTTTCCTACCAAACAACACAAAGTAATGATTCATTTCATTCTCACATGGTAACCAAACAAGACATGGAATGGTAATGATCCATTCCATTACATCGTTCATTCCATTACGTCGTACATTCCATTCACCTGTCTATTCCATTACGCCATACCAAACAGACCATATGTAAACAATTGACATGTCGCTATGTGATTGGGTGATTTGTGAGTTTACATATTCCAAATGTTTAACCACTCCCTTCACCCTAACACTCTGTTCCCGAGTCTCATTTAACAGGGGGATGGGAGGGAAAAGAGATGAAAATATGAAAAAAAAACCATGTTCCCGAGTTTTTTTTAAGGATAGAAGGGGAGGGAAAATGAGGGAAAAGGGAAGAAAATATGACTATATATTCATCCTCCCAAATTGAAGAGATTAGGAGAAATTTTTTTTATTCCCCTCCCCTTCCCTTGTTAAATGATAGTCAAGAACATAGTGTTAAGGCTATGGGGTGTGGATGGAGCCCCATGGGGCTTTATAGGTGCCACGTAGGATCCCCGTCAGCCATGGAGCCCCCCTTTAATTTGGAGGGTGTGGATGGAGCCCCTATTAAACAAAATTAAAAAAAAAAATCTTTGATTGGTCAAAAACTATGTGGCCCCACCTGAACCCGCGTTGCAGCTCGCCATGGTGGTAGCGGGCCTTCAATGGCGCCCCTTCAATGGCGGCGGGGGTGTGGTGCTCGGCGCTATGCATGCTTGTGTGGCAAGGGGGTGGCGCCCCATAAAGCCTTACACCCCATAGCCTAAGAAAGAGACTGAACTAGTTGTTCAACAAATACGACAAAATTCCACGATGTCTTCTTCTGTATTAATTTCTTGAAGTATGTGATAATCAAAGAATTCCACAGTTCCTCAAACCATATATGAAACTGAAACAATTCAATCCGTGAAAACCTAAGGTTGCTTTGCTTTAATCAAGATTTTGAAGTGCGTACATGGTAACTCCCGTGGTTCATCATTTTTTGCAAGTTGACTGTATTAATCATGATTTTGAAGCTCGAAAGTTGCTTGTACGGAGGCGGTGGCGGAGGGCGGATGGGCACGTCGTGGTTGGGGGAGAGGGTAAGGCGATGATTGGGAACGACGATGATTAATGTCACACCCCCAAAATCCACAAGCGGAGTATCACCGCAGGAGGCATGACTGACCAGGATCTAGCCACCAATCACATTGAACTCATAAGTATATTTAAATAAAACTTTCATTCATTAACATTAAGTGTCACGACGTTACAAATAGTTCACAGTATACAGCGGAAGCAAAAATTTATTCGTTAAGTATTTATAAACCATACGTAAAAACATTAGTCTTGTATTGCGATTCCAAGTATCTCGACCCATGACCACTCCAGCCTCCCAGACAGCAAGTCCCAACAATATGCACCTAAAGACCTGCAAGGCATGTAACAACGAATCAACAACAAAGTTGAGCGAGTTCACAGTTGGTTGTTCGTTTTAAAGTTGTTCCAAAAACCATGAGTTTATTTGTAAACCATAAGTTAGCCAGTTTTCCCTGTTTTCCCAAACATATCCATAACCAGTGGGGGCTTCCCCATGTGAACCACAACACCGTTACCATATCGACAACTGACGAAAGTCAGTTGTGCCCTAAGTCAATGTCTATCATCATTGACTGAGTGCCCATATCCATTAGTACACGCCCGTCCTACCGGCACGGTGTGAGGCTTGTCAACCCTAATAGCGCTATCAACTAATGACCCGCTCGCCATTGGCCCGGCGATTAAGTCGATATAAAAATGAAGGACTTCATGATAGAGTTTTGTCTAGTAAGTTTTAAGGTTGTTGTCCTACCCAAGGAGGACGAACGTACGTATTCTACCCAAGGAGAATACGCAGGATTAATATTGGCATCCTACCCATGGAGGATGGAGGTACATATCCTACCCAAGGAGGATATGTAGGTTCCGTTTTAATTCTTTAACCCATTCCCAACCACCGGGAATCCCATGCCTTAGAAAGTGTGTGAACTCACCTTAGAGTGCTCGGTAGGATTAATTACTCGTTTAACCAAACAATCAACCAAGTCCGATGATAATTGCACATATAACAGTCAATATGCATACATGCTCGGTACGTGTCATTCCACATTTATTCATAAATAAGTGCACACAACACACAAGTAGTGACATTCATCAACCCGTACACCAACTTATTAAGTTAAGCACAAAGTATAAGAATTCATTAATCAAGGCAATATATCCTATGTATAAATATATCATAATATGTGACCCAACACTAAACAACTCAATGCATAACCAACTAAACTGCGCGGCCCAATAGCTTTAGACTTGGCCCAACAGTTAGCACCAACCACTGAACAAGATAACCCAAACATTCTGCCCAGCCCGCAAGTACACATTTAAACAGGATGACCCTAAAAGAGAGTGCAGTCCAATATCCATTAAGTCAGTCCAACAAGTCTAACAATTCTTTTAACAACCTTCGGCTGAGCAAACATGTTCACAATTTGTTAAAGTATTCGGCCCCACTTACATCATATGGATTTATGAGTTTGTTTATAACAGCCCATTTAGTTATGCATACATATATATTATCGGCCCAATAACACCCATTCATATCAATTCAGCAAATAACCCAAGGTATATTAATTCAAGGTAACAAACAATCACATAATTATAACCAACCTAATATGCACCCTATGAAGTCTCCTCTATTGTTCATTTGTAATGTTAATACACCTAGTTCATTGGTTCAATTTATCAAAACCGACATCATGATTGGCAGCATATGACTCATCCCTAATTCATAATAGTCCACTAAATCAAAAGTTGCGGCCCACAATTCAATGTATAACAGTACTTTCACTTTGATCTAAAAAGAGATACATGTATGTTATCATGTGAAGACCATTAACATCACAAACATTTAAATATAGGTGTGGCTCATTTAACTCCAATCAAAGCCTACGGCCATAGTCATGTGTGTAACCCAAATGATTAGTGGCAGGTCTGATCAACATGTGCGCCCATAATTCGTCCTTATCATTAACAGTAGCTTAAGATCATGCAACTAATAATCCCAAACAAATAGCAAAATACCCTCTAACTACCCAACATATAATAATCGGTTCATCATCTCATCAAACACATCAGACACTTTTCATGCACATGAATCCTAACCCATTTATTAATCCTACTCTATAGTGACGAGCAACACCCTAATCATCTCAAACAATAAGTTAAATGCCCTCGAATCTCATAAACATTAAAATCAGTGTTTAACATTAAGCATACTACTAGATTTCAACAATTCATCATTTATTATGCACATCAGTCGTACTTCGGCGTAAACAAGAATAGCCAAACGATATCAGATTCAGATTCATTATCTCTTCAATTAATCACACAAGCATCAGGCATAATAATTGCCATAACAGTTTCGTAATATCCATGATCTTATCACACATGTATCATACAAGTACAAACAAGCATACCACTACCTAGATCAGATCAATACGGAATTGCATGAATACAAGTTTACTAACCAAAGAGCTCGACAGATTGGGATGATGTCTCGAGGGGGGGGGGGGGGGGGGGGGGTTCTCTTCTGCCGTACACAAGATATGAGGAAGAATAGGGTTGGTTTGTTATGTTGTGATGATTAGAAGAATAAGGATTTACGTATACTTAATTAAAAACCCAACACCTAATAAATGGGCCGACACCACTACCTTATCTTGTTAATCATAACTGGGCCAGATTTATTCAAAACACATATGAGATAGGTTGGGCTCGGTTTGTGTCAGGCCGAAGTGAAATGTTAACAATGTGTTAGCTCACTAATGTGGCCCAATGACTTGCGGCCCAAAGTGCTAACAATGTTAGTTCTTAAGATTAGCTATTCGACCCATAGAAACGTTTTAACGATTTCTTGTAGTTAAACAGTTACACACAAGTAGGCATATCCAATCACGTTATACATTACACAATTACATTCCAGTTACAAGGGTGTTCACTAATTTTTATCATCGTAACGAATATGAACGAGAAATAACAAGAAACAGGATCACGTGACTAAGAGGCACGGACCTTGAAAGTTCGGGTTATCACATCATCCTCAACTTGAAAGAAATTTCGTCCCGAAATTTGACAAGTAAGCACAGTGAGGTGAGGTGATGGATCAAGATTGTTGCAGATTTTCCCCAGGTGCCACATCATCCCCAACTCGAAATGGAATTTAGTCCCGAAATTTAGCACGTAGATACTGAGGAAGCTAGTTAGGTTGCATGGTTTCCTGGTTTTCCTGGGGTGTCACATCATTCCCCCGTTGGTTTGGAATTTCGTCCCGAAATTCCGCAGTAGCTTCAGCCTCAGTAATGGTTTCATTGTTCTCGAACAATGGGGATATGTGTGTCTCATTTGGTTTTCTCGTTCCCAGGTAACCTCTGGGCCACGATGGTAGTTCCAACGAACTCGAACAATAGGTATCCTGGTGCGTTTGAGAATCTTGACCTCCCGGTCCAAGATTTCCACTGGTTCTTTAACAAATCGCAACTGATCATCGATGGTGAGTTCCTTGAAAGGAACTATGTGAGTTTCATCTGACAGACACTTCTTCAGATTCGACACATGGAACACGTTGTGAACTCCACTGAGTTCTTCGGGTAGATTCAATTTGTAGGCCACCTTGCCAATTCTCTCCGTGATTTCAAAAGATCCAACATATCGCGGGTTGAGTTTGCCTCGTTTACTAAAACGAACTACACCCTTCCAAGGTGAGACTTTAAGCAGTACTCGATCCCCAACCTGGAACTCGAGTGGTTTGCTGTGCTTATCAGTGTAGCTTTTCTGACGGTTACGAGCTGCCGCCATTCGTTGTCGTATCTGAACAATCTTCCCTGTTGTGTCTACGACGAGTTCTAGGCCAGTGATTTGGCGGTTTCCAACTTCTGCCCAATAAAGAGGTGATCGGCTCTTCCGTCCGTACAATGCCTCAAACGGAGCAGCCTGGATACTGGTGTGGTAACTGTTGTTATACGAAAACTCCACTAACGGTAGATGCCGCTCCCAGTAGTTACTAAAGTCGAGTACACATGCTCGAAGCATATGTTCAAGAGTTTGGGTGGTGCGTTCAGTCTGCCCATTCGTCTGTGGATGATATGCTGTGTAACACCCCGTGTTTTCATAAGGGAAAGTCAAAGTCAAGGTCTAAGTCAACGACCGATTTCGCGCAACTTGACTTATAGAAATTTCTTTATTTTATTTGTATTATGTGGAGTAAGTGTCGTTAATGCAATAATCGATGTGTGCTAATCGTTATTTAATCGACCTACGACTGTGAACTATAGGAAGTAACAATGCGATAAAGTGGACTAATCAATAATCAAGCTATGTTAATCGAATCGACGGCAATTCGCAACTCGAGCTACGTATTTTTACTTGTTATTATACGTGTGTGTGTGCCTTACGTGTTACCTGTGCATGTTTATTTATGATTGTGTTGTGATAATCAAACGAACTCAATAGAAACTCGAAATCTAACTCGAAATGCAATCGAACTCAAATCATGAACGAATTAGGATAATTGTGGAAATAGATTATACGAGATATGAGTGTTTGGGACTGAAGGTAATTTGACTAGGAAACCCTATCGTATCGTACCGCTCGTAATCGTAATCGAAATCGAAATATCAGAAATCGTCGCGCGAAACACTCAAAAGGTGCAACTGATTGATCAGGCTCCTAGCCGATCGAACGGCCAGCCGAACGGACTGCTGTCCGATCGGACAGGCTGTCCGATCAGGCTGCCTGACCGATCGGCCAACCCTTTCCTTTTTTTGTCATCCTATAAATACCCCTGTCATTGTCATCCTTTTCCACTTTTGGAAACCTCTATTCGACCAGCACGCTCAACCCACCTTTTCGCAGATTTCTCTCGATTCCGGTAAGTTTTCGTCCTAAATCTTGTACTTTCTTGATCTATACACACTCCTACATCTTTCTATCTTTCAAATCTTAACTTTTAACTGTGAAATCATCAAGATTCAAGTGTTCTAGGATGATGTCATCATGGGTTCTTAAAGAACTTCATGTTTTGGCCTCAACCCACCAAGAATGACTTGGATGTAGCCGATTTCCACATAAACAAACAAAGATCTTTCGTAGATCTGAACATATATACGGTGACAAGGATTGGAAGATGGATTTTCCAACTTTCCTTCAACTCTTTGTCACTCAATAACTTCGAACCGGTAGAAACGGAGCCTGAGTCGGGTTACAAATCACTTCGGTGGTTGTATGGCTCAAGATCCGGATTCTATCCACAAGGTTAACCGACTTCGGATTAAATGTTAAACTTCATTTCGAACAGACCACCGACAGGATTTGGGTGATTCCTGTCCGACCCGGGAAACCAAGTAACGACGAGGCATCTAAGGTTTTACTCGCTGTCAAAATACCTCGATAAAACGACAGACAAACAGAACAACCAAGTGTTAGACGAAAGGCTGATCAGGTTAGGATGCTGACCGATCGGACTGCTGTCCGAACGGACAGCCAGCCGATCGGAGAGTCAGCCGATCGACTGGCCAGCCGATCGGCTAGCACATGGTCCCACACAATCGACTTACTTGAAGACTAGTATTGAACGAACTGTTGTTCGATCGAACTACTGTTCGATCGGATTACTCTTCGGATCATGAGATACTATGCTTCAATACTTAACCAATTTTCAACATGTTCAATGCACCTGAAGTGCCACCCGATCGAACAGCCGTCCGATCAGGTGATACCCTGTTGTCCGATCGAACAACTATCCGATCCACCGCACCATACTTTACATTTCATTAAAGTCTTTGACTAGTTGACCTGTTGTCCGATCGAACACCTGTCCGATCGAACACCTGTCCGATCGAACACCTGTCCGATCGAACACCTGTCCGATCCAAAGACTAAACCTTGTAATTCATTTGAATGCCTACCCGATCGGGTTACCGGCCGATCGAACAGCCGTCCGACCGACCGACCTGAAAGGCAAATGTAACACCCCAACCCGGAAGGGCTGACGTGTCACAATAACAGTAGTATCATAAACAAAAGTCATAATTCCATTTATTTATTTGACAAGGATACAACCACATAACAACTAAACTTAAGGTTTAATTATACAAGCGGAGACATTCAACTTCATTAACTAAACTTGAGTTTCTTCGTCGTTTTTGTGCCCAGAATCAAGTCCCACAGCCTACTATTTATAGCTGAAAAATGGTCCCTGTCGCGTGTCGCGACAGGTCTTCCTGTTCCTTTCGCGTGGCGCGAGGGGTAACATTTTAGGGTAGGGTAGGTACGTGTCCAGGTAGCTTAGCTGAGTTGGTCTCGCGTTAAAATTCACAATACACATAAAACTGTTAAGATAATACCAACTAGGGTTTACCCCCCCCCCCCTGAGTTTTAGGGGCCCTGATCCTGATTCCGATTGTTCTGAAAATTCTAGGGTTTGTGCAGAATTACTTGGGTGTCTTAATTAGGGTTTCCTATTGGGTAATTTATAAATAATAATAATAGTTTTGGTTGATATACAGAAGGATGGATCATAAGATAAATGTTTAGTGTATTCTTAAATTATTATTATTCTTTTATTTCTAGAATACTGATTTTAAATTTATGGTTATTACAACTATTACCCCCTTAAAAGAAATTTCGTCCTTGAAAATTTTCAAATACGAATATAACATATCGCATAAGTAACGGAAACGGAACTTTCATAGCAGAGTTACTAACTTATATAATCAGAATCTCCTAAACACACATGTGTATCTGAAATTTATGACTATAATTGTCAATTACCTTACATATGTGCCCTAATGGTCCTCCTATAACGCATCTTAATAAAATATCTTACCGTACGAAAAGTCAATAGAGACTTACAGATAATAGAGTGACTATTGGTACTGATATCTCCTACATAGACATGCTTAATCATAGCTAAGATATATTCACATAAGGTAAATCATGAATGACCGTAAACAGAAACAAATGAACATATATCAAAGAGCAAGATTTACCGTTACTTCGACTAAAATTCTATTTCTATAATTGATTAGGGTATAGAGAGCGAATTGATTCTTCAGATTCCCATGTTGCTTCGTGTTCAGAGTGATTTTTCCTAGAGGATTTTAACAAACGGAATTACTTTCCTACGCATAACCCTTTCTTGTCGATCTAAGATGGCTTCTGGTTTTGAGCAGGCCTCGGGTTTTGCAGTCTAGGTTGCCATGGACGTGCCTGATTTCCAGAGTTTTGATTTCCTTGCACTTTGTGGTCTTGATGCTGTGGCGTAGTGGATGATTGGCCAATTGCCTGCTTAAATTGTCCTTCCCTATCTCTCTTCTTATTATCCTCAGTTCAAGATAAAAATTCTTTCCTCTCGAACTCAAAATTTTTAATTGCATCAGCAACTTCAGTGATATCTTTAAATTTCAGGTACATGATCGATTTCCGAATTCGATCATTGACTGCCCACTTGCATTTTTCTGCCTGGGCTTCTGCTGATCCTGCAACGTCTCCTACAATACTAGCCAACCTTGAAAATCGAGTCATGAACTCAGAGGCTGGTTCATCACTCCCCTGTCTAATCACTGCATACTCCCTGATATAAGCTTCTTTATCAGCGGTAGAAAAATACTTGTCGTAAAAGATGGTACGAAAGTTGACCCATGAAAGATTAGCGTCAAAATCATCCCCTCCTTTGACTTGCTTATATCCTTCCCACCAAGTTTGTGCGTCATCTTCAAGTTTGTAGGTAGCCAATCTAACTTTGTATTGCTCCGGAACTCCAAGAACTCCGAAGATCTTTTCAACATGAGCTATCCAGTTTCTGGCTTCAACTGGATTAGTAGCGTGACTAAAGGATTTCGGCTTTTGTTTTTGGAATTTAGCGATCCATATGTCTATACTATAGGTAGTATGGTTCGTGGTATTCTCACGAATTTCTTCACCAGAGATTGGATTCGTGTTATTACGTTCTGGATGACGAGTTTGTTGATTAACGGCCTCAGTTGTTTGAGCAACAAGGTTTGGAAGCAACCCGGCAACAGCCTGGTTGATAGCATTAATTATGTTTGGATCAACTGGAGTCTCATTCGAAGAAGTGTCGTTACGCACATGGTTAGTACGAGTACTCCTACGTAGCGGACGACGAGGAGGCATATCTATACGAATAGACATAGGAGTTAAACCAAATAAGAGACCAAGTTGAATCCTATCATAGATATCTACCCATTCCTCACAGGTTTTAATTACTATCTTCAAGTTTTCTACAGGAAAGAGCCTTTGCTCTGATACCATAGCTGTAACACCCCAACCCGGAAGGGCTGACGTGTCACAATAACAGTAGTATCATAAACAAAAGTCATAATTCCATTTATTTATTTGACAAGGATACAACCACATAACAACTAAACTTAAGGTTTAATTATACAAGCGGAGACATTCAACTTCATTAACTAACATCTTCAGATTTATTCCTAGTCTTTATTCTTCTCTCTTTTCCCTGCCCAAAGTAACATGCGGACCTGTATATAAATTTTTTTTACGGAATGAGCCGAATGCTCAGTACGGAATAATAGGCTCAAATAACAATTAACGCTTTATAGAAATGTTATCCGAATGGAACTTATTGCGAAAATGATACGATGCAAGAACATAATTTCATAATCATATCTTACGGATGTACCCATGAGCAAACTTAAAACGTGACAATACACAGGTAGCTACTCCTGCATAATTATCACATGAGATGGCGAATTGGCATACCCGTTATCCACCTCCTTATACTTAAATCCTAGGATCGATCCATACGCCTCCTAATAGCCTTATGTACCACACTTGTACTTAAGAGACGCCGTGAACTAATCTCTCCGTCACGGGTGGAGCACATGATGTCGATGCCGCAACAACATGCTCGTGGGACACTCCACGAGAAGCGATACTCAGGGTATCAGAGTACAAATGATCTTATTCACATAACTTATAAAACTTATTTTCATAACAAAACGTAACTTATCTTGGAACATGCGATAATGAGTACAACTTAACAGAAAACTATCGCATGACATGAAAGCTAAATTCAAAGTTTAGAATAGGAATTCAACGGACTGTCAAATGAATCGATAATCAAAGACGTGATGAGGTTGAAAAGCTATACGAACTTAACGGTTTTATAACAATTGAATATCAAACAACAAGGAGTGGGGTAAGGATCCGTACCTTAATAATTCCAAAGTGATGCTACCTTGTGATAATATTTCAGATTTATACGGGCAGAGTTTAGACTACTGATTAGTCTTTTAACCTAATTTAAATAATATGCACACAAACTAGGTTAGTAACTTAATACAGCATTACGATAACTCACGAGATTAAAATCCTCACAACGAATGACAAAGTGCGATACTTAAACATCCATCGGATTCACAATTAATGACAAAGTGAAATCACTTAAACATCCATCGGATTCACAACGAATGACAAAGTGTAAACACTTAAACATCCATCGGAATCATGACTAATGACAAAGTGAAATTACTTAAACATCCATCGGAATCACGATTAATGACAAAGCATAACCCAAATTTGAGCAGCACTTAAACATCCATTGAATTGATTTCAATCAATCGGACATTGAATCGTATCAGCGATCGAGTTATTACCCT
Source organism: Helianthus tuberosus (assembly GCA_030545235.1). NCBI lineage: Eukaryota > Viridiplantae > Streptophyta > Magnoliopsida > Asterales > Asteraceae > Helianthus > Helianthus tuberosus. The sequence continues at coordinate 77,788,969 of CM060447.1, read as the reverse complement.
GTTCTGCAGCACCTCGCTATACTAATTAGTGATTCGTGTGTGTTTTGAGAGTAATTGGACGATATCTCAGCATGTATTTTGAGTTTCTTCGTCGTTTTTGTGCCCAGAATCAAGTCCCACAGCCTACTATTTATAGCTGAAAAATGGTCCCTGTCGCGTGTCGCGACAGGTCTTCCTGTTCCTTTCGCGTGGCGCGAGGGGTAACATTTTAGGGTAGGGTAGGTACGTGTCCAGGTAGCTTAGCTGAGTTGGTCTCGCGTTAAAATTCACAATACACATAAAACTGTTAAGATAATACCAACTAGGGTTTACCCCCCCCCCCCCCCTGAGTTTTAGGGGCCCTGATCCTGATTCGGATTCTTCTGAAAATTCTAGGGTTTGTGCAGAATTACTTGGGTGTCTTAATTAGGGTTTCCTATTGGGTAATTTATAAATAATAATAATAGTTTTGGTTGATATACAGAAGGATGGATCATAAGATAAATGTTTAGTTTATTCTTAAATTATTATTATTCTTAAATTATTATTATTCTTTTATTTCTAGAATAATGATTTTAAATTTATGGTTATTACAGCAAAGGTACTCCAATGTTTTCCAATGCTACAACGAAAACTTCAAAAGTCAAACCATCATCCACAAACACATCCTTCTCAAAGAAGGAACAATCCACTCGAACAGCCATCCGATCGGCCTACCGACCGACCGGACAGCCGTCCGAGCAGACTGTCAGCCGAACGGTCAGCCGTCCGATCGAACTACAGTCCGATCGACCAGCTGTCCGACTCTCCCACACTTGTTTCCTGTTTTATGTTTCACTTATCGTTATGCTATGGAATCTATTCAGGCTAACCGTACTCGCTAAGCGCTCCCTTCAATCCATAAATCGCTGTGAGTATACTCGATCCCTTTTTGCTTTAAGCACTTTTGGGTGTTACATACGTTACGAATATTCAAACTACAACTAACACACTACTCAACTATTTGAACGCTAACCGTTAATTCATGTTATACGTGGCTTTTGAATGCTTGTTTGTTATGATTACACATGGAATGCTGTCTACCTGCCTTAGCAACGATAGTACTATAGTTTGGACTCAGCACCCGTTCACACGGGGTTTGTTAAGGATCTTTTACTTGCATGGATTACGGTGGTAATCATGTATTGCGAACTGCCTCGGGCAGTCAACCCGCAGTCATTGGTATCGATGGATCTATATCGATAACTAACGTGCTTCATTTCACTATGTGTACGTGCTGGTTATGCGTAAACGAATTCGAACTCTATATGCTATTATCAAACTTGTATGCTCACCTTTACATTTTATGTATTTACTTTATTTTAACGTATGTGACAGGTGCTTAGGAAGTTTACATGCTTTCTGTGCTGTGATGAAATTGAAGGTAGGAACGGAGGTCCTAGAAACCAATAAATAAACTATTTATGTTGAATCTGAGTTGTCGGAACAGAATATTTGCCTGGATTTATGTCTGTAATAATTTGGTTACTGTTTGAGACATGGTATGTGACATGTTAATTTAAATTGAATGGTAATGATAGTTGTTATGGAAACTTCTGGACAATCTGTTTCGCTCAGTGCCATACCCCGATGATTCCGCCATCGGTTGGGGTGTGACAGATTGGTATCAGAGCCATAACTATAGGGAATTAGGCAAGACTCGACCTAGTCCGGGTCGAAGTCTTAGATACTTAGACTATAGTTAAGAACCAACATACCAACTCGAGTACGTCTAGTAGGAAATTCGTACGAACTTTTTCCTCACTATCTTTGCTTATCCTACACTATTTCTGTACTCAAGTTTTCAACTATGAAAGGGGCAACAAGGTCGAGATTAGGTGTGAAAACCACAAACTCCCGACTGAATTGCTTAAATCAACACTGCTAACGGGGGATAATTATACCAAACTAGGGGTGAAACCCACATTTTGATGAATAATCTCCTCTATTTTATCAAAACAGGAATGAGGTTGTTAAGCCAGGGGTGGAACCCTAACCTTGACGACTTGTTCCGTACATTTTACGAAAAATCCCACCAGAGTCTCGACGGACTCCAACGAACTGAAGTCACGATATGACTAACGGATGCGTGCCAAATGCCCAAGAATCGAGGCAAAGGCACCGTCCTGGAGGTTAAATGTGCGCAACGGGTCCTTGTGAATAGTCGAACCACTTTGGTTAGTCGAAGTCTACTAGCCGCAGACAATCTACTCTCGATTTTATCGATTTTATGGAGATTTTATGTGTTTTCTGCTTATTTGTTAACGTTTTGAGGTACTATTGGTTTCGATCTAACGCCTTTGCTTCTGCTAAAACACAAAACCCACCACACAACCGTTAACAAATCACTAACTTATGTACGACGTTATGCTACGCTTATGCTACACGCCTGGATATATCAAACGCGAACGCTATATCCGGACAATCGCGAACTGTGAAGAATAGGTTTCTGTATTCTGACTGCATCTTGTGATTATGTGCTTATTTTGACCCCAAACGATTGCATAGCGACACGTTCGACGTGCGAAATCCGTGAACGTGCGCGACCAAACGCACTAGATGTACAATTTACCGTGATTCTTATTGATCCGTTTGACAAATACACGCTCCAAGAATCACTATTTGCCACTTTCTCTAGTCCTAGGATTCTGTTTTCCGACCGCCTTTAGTAATCGAGGGTGTATTCGTTTTCTTGCTTCTGTGCTTAGGTATTAAATGATTATGTGCCCTACGTGCTTATGTGATTAAATGATTCTGTGTTTTGCGTGGTTATGTGTCTATGTGTTTATACGGTACGTGTTCCTGAGCTTTAGTAGTAGTAGACGTGTGAGGTGAGATTCGAATACAATGTGATGAGTCCTGTGACGATGTCTGCTGCAGACCATGTCGTCTGGATCCCGTCATGCACTCTCTCGTCAAGAAAAGAGGGACAAACGCCTTGCTTCCGTCATTGCTAAAAGCGTAGCAAAAGCTATGAGTGATGTTTATGAGAATGCCAGCAAATCGTCTGAAGAGTCAAGAACCGACGCTCCTAAAGCTGCCGCAGGGCCTTTCAGCTTCAAGCAATTCAAGTCATGTGGGCCAAAAGAATTCACTGGCGAAGGAGGTCCTACTACGCTATTTCACTGGTTTGATTCCATTGAGGTTACTCTGCGACAGAGTGGTTGCCCTGATGACCTTCGAACTCTGAATGCTATCGGCGTTTTCCAGTCCCGAGCACTAGACTGGTCGACGGCCGAGAGGAACAAGCGAGGGAACGATGCAGCCTACGGTCTGTCGTGGGACGAGCTCAAGGAAGTTATGCTAGAGGAATTCTGCCCTCCTCACGAACGTCAAAAGCTAGAAGATGAATTTTGGCACATACAGCAAAAGGACGGTGACAATGCTGGTCTCACTGCTCGTTTCAAACAGCTCAGCATTATCTGTCCCGATCAAGTCAAGACTCCCGACATGACAATCAAGAAGTACATCCGAGCCCTGCCCGATTGCGTTGTTGATTTCGTGCAAGCGGCTAAAACTACAACGATCGAGGAAACATATCTGTTGGCCGCGGAAATCAACGACAAGCGGGTTAAGGCTGGTGTCTGGGATAAGACTTCCAAGTATCTGCATCAAGCTACCACTACCGCACCAACTGCTGAACCCACCTCATCGAGCAACAAGAGGAAGAACAAGAGAAAGAACAGCTCCAATAACAAGAATTGTGCGATCACTGCTGCACCGATTCAAACTGTACCTGTCCAACAGCGTCAAGTAGCGGCGTCTGCGACCAATGCACCGCCTGCTAAGCGTGCATACACTGGGCCACATCCGCTCTGCCCTACTTGCACCTACCACCACCCGACTGCTATTCAATGCCGCTTTTGTGCTCACTGCAATGTATACGACCACTTTACTGCCAACTGCCGTATTCATCAAGCTCCTGCCAATCAAGCTCTACTCACTGCCCCGCAGGGTCAACAAGCTCCTCCGGCACCCGCAGTTAAAGCCAGAGCCTGCTTCACGTGTGGCGAACCGAATCATTTCGCCAACGTGTGCCCAAACAGGGTCGTGAAACAAGAGCCTCAGCAACAGCAGCCCCAGCAGCAACAACAACAGCAACAACAACAGGCCGCACGTGCCAGAACTTTCAACCTCAATGTGTGACAAGCCCAGGCCGACAACAACGTGGTCAATGGTACGTTCCTTGTGAATGGTATTTATGCTTCATGTTTGTTTGATACCGGAGCCGATAATTGCTTCGTGTCGTTCGAATTTGAAAAACTCCTTAGTCGTAAACGCTCCAAACTTTCCTCGGCATTCGATGTTGAAGTCGCTACCGGAAGAACCGTCACTGTCAATTCTGTTCTTCGTGATTGTACTCTTGAGCTCAACAATCACATCTTCCCAATCGACCTTATTCCGATGCAACTCGGAAGCTTCGAAGTCATAGTAGGCATGGACTTTCTTCGAGAAAACCATGTTGAAGTTGTGTGTTTCGACAAGATGATTCGATTTTCGCTTGCAAATGGTGACTTATTGTGTGTATACGGCGATACTACTTCAAAGGGGCTCAAGCTCATGACAAGCGTGCAAGCTAGCAAGTATCTCCGCAAGGAATACAAAGCTTTCTTGGCTAACATTGTAGTAGCGGAGAAGGAAAAGAAAGAGAAGAAGGAAGTGAAAGACGTTCCCGTGGTTCGAGAATTTCCTAATGTTTTTCCAGAAGATCTTCCCGGACTACCGCCAAGTCGTGATATTGACTTTCGTATCGACCTCATTCCTGGAGCCAATCCTATTGCCAAAGCTCCCTACCGACTCGCGCCGTCCGAAATGCGTGAACTCTCAACCCAACTCCAGGAATTACTTGAGAAAGGCTTCATTCGCCCAAGCACCTCTCCTTGGGGCGCGCCAGTCCTTTTCGTAAAAAAGAAGGACGGGTCGTTCAGGATGTGCATCGACTATCGGGAATTGAATAAGTTAACTATCAAGAACCGCTATCCCCTACCTCGTATCGACGATTTATTTGATCAACTACAAGGCGCTACGTGTTTCTCGAAGATCGATCTACGTTCAGGTTACCATCAGCTACGTATTCAAGAGGAGGATATACCCAAAACCGCATTTCATACTCGATACGGTCACTACGAATTCGTTGTTATGCCTTTTAGCTTAACCAACGCACCAGCGGTTTTTATGGATCTGATGAATCGCGTGTGTAAACCGTATCTCGACCGTTTCGTTATTGTATTCATCGACGATGTCTTGATCTATTCCAAATCGAAAACTGAACACGCGCAACATCTACGTTTGGTTCTCGAGTTACTCCATGGGAACCAACTCTATGCCAAGTTCTCCAAGTGTGAATTTTGGTTGGAGAAAGTTCAGTTTCTGGGTCACATTGTTAATAGTCAGGGCATTCACGTCGATCCTACAAAGATTGAAGCAGTCAAGAGTTGGGTTACACCTAAGAATCCGTCTGAAGTCCGCTCTTTCCTCGGACTAGCGGGCTATTATCGACGATTTATCAAAGGATTCTCGAAGATTGCTGTACCCCTTACCTCTCTTACACATAAAGACAAGCCTTTTATTTGGGGAACTAAACAAGAGACTGCCTTCCGAACCCTCAAACACATGCTTTGCAATGCTCCTGTTCTCACATTGCCCGACAGAAACAATGATTTCATTGTCTACTGTGATGCTTCCAACCTTGGTCTTGGTTGTGTTCTCATGCAACGGGACAAGGTCATAGCTTACGCATCTCGTCAGCTCAAAATCCACGAGAAGAACTATACAACCCATGATCTCGAGCTGGGCGCGGTTGTTTTTGCATTAAAGATTTGGCGACACTACCTATATGGTACCAAGTGTACGATCTTCACCGATCATAGGAGCCTACAACATATCTTTAATCAGAAGGAACTTAATATGCGTCAACGCCGATGGGTAGAACTTCTCAACGATTACGACTGTGAGATTCGTTATCACCCAGGCAAGGCAAATGTTGTTGCCGACGCACTTAGCAGACGGAGCTATCTGCTTAGCACTCGTAATGTTCACGCCCAACATGATCTCGAAACCCTCATCCGCGACGCTCAGCATGCATGTTTTAACGAACGCACCTTGAAGAGAGAAAGAATCTACCACGATGGAGCCCAGCTTGTGAGCAAATCGAAAGGGATATTCCACTTTTTAGACCGAATTTGGGTTCCCAGGTGAACCAATTTGCGGCAAATTCTGATGGATGAAGCTCATAAATCTTGGTATTCTATTCACCCAGGTGCCGACAAAATGTACCAGGATCTTCGTTATAAGTACTGGTGGCCGGGTATGAAAAGAGATATCGCTCTCTACGTCGGAAAATGCCTAACTTGTGCTAGAGTCAAGGCTAAACATCAAAGACCCTCTGGCTTACTCGAACAACCACCAATTCCCATGTGGAAGTGGGAGAGCATAGCCATGGATTTTATAACCAAGCTACCACACACGTCATCAGGTCACGACAGCATATGGGTCGTGGTAGACCGTTTGACTAAATCAGCTCACTTTCTGCCCATATGAGAAGACTACAAGGTAGAACGATTAGCCCGAATCTACACCGACGAGATCATTTGTAATCATGGGACGCCTCGTGACATCATCTCTGATCGTGATGCTCGGTTTACTTCGCGATTGTGGGAAACGTTTCAAACGGCACTCGGTACAACGCTCAATCTAAGTACTGCTTTCCACCCACAAACCGACGGTCAGACTGAAAGAACGATTCGTACTCTTGAAGACATGCTCCGCTCGTGTGTCTTAGACTTCGGTGGTAATTGGGATAAATACCTGCCATTGGTCGAATTCTCGTATAACAACAGCAATCATTCTAGCATCCAAATGGCACCATTCGAGGCATTATACGGAAGAAGATGTCGATCGCCTATTGTGTGGCACGAGACCGGTCACTCGCAACTAACCGGTCCGGAGCTACTACAAGAAACGACAGACAAAATTTTCCAAATCCGAGACAACCTAGTGAAAGCTCGGGATCGAGAGAAGAGTTACGCCGATAAGAAGCGCAAGCCCCGTGAATTTGGTGTTGGTGACCACGTACTCCTAAAGGTATCACCTTGGAAGGGTGTGGTCCGATTCGGCAAGAAGGGAAAACTCGCGCCTCGATATGTTGGACCTTTTAAGATTCTGGAAAGGATCAGAAAAGTTGCCTACAGACTCGAACTACCGGAGGAACTTAGTAATGTCCACCCGACTTTCCACGTGTCAAACCTCCGAAAGTGCATAGCCGACCATGACTTACACGTTTCTCTAGATGACCTACAAGTAAACGAAACATTACACTTCGTGGAAAAGCCAACTTTCCTTCAACTCTTTGTCACTCAATAACTTCGAACCGGTAGAAACGGAGCCTGAGTCGGGTTACAAATCACTTCGGTGGTTGTATGGCTCAAGATCCGGATTCTATCCACAAGGTTAACCGACTTCAGGTTAAATGTTAAACTTCGTTCCGAACAGACCACCGACCGGATTTGGGTGATTCCTGTCCGACCCGGGAAACCAAGTAACGACGAGGCATCTAAGGTTTTACTCGCTGTCAAAATACCTCGATAAAACGACAAACAAACAGAACAACCAAGTGTTAGACGAAAGGCTGATCAGGTCAGGATGCTGACCGATCGGACTGCTATCCGAACGGACAGCCAGCCGATCGGAGAGTCAACCGATCGACTGGCCAGCCGATCGGCTAGCACATGGTCCCACATAATCGACTTACTTGAAGACTAGTATTGAACGAACTGTTGTTCGATCGAACTACTGTCCGATCGGATTACTCTTCGGATCATGAGATACTATGCTTCAATACTTAACCAATTTTCAACATGTTCAATGCACCTGAAGTGCCACTCGATCGAACAGCCGTCCGATCAGGTGATACCCTTTTGTCCGATCGAACAACTATCCGATCGAACAACTATCCGATCCACCGCACCATACTTTACATTTCATTAAATTCTTTGACTAGTTGACCTGTTGTCCGATCGAACACCTGTCCGATCGAACACCTGTCCGATCCAAAGACTAAACCTTGTAATTCATTTGAATGCCTAACCGATCGGTTACCGGCCGATCGAACAGCCGTCCGATCGACCGACCTGAAAGGCAAAGGTACTCCAATGTTTTCAAATGCTACAACGAAAACTTCAAAAGTCAAACCATCATCCACAAACACATCCTTCTCAAAGGAAGGAACAATCCACTCGAACAGCCATCCGATCGGCCTACCGACCGACCGGACAGCCATCCGAGCAGACTGTCAGCCGAACGGTCAGCCGTCCGATCGAACTACAGTCCGATCGACCAGCTGTCCGACTCTCCCACACTTGTTTCCTGTTTTACGTTTCACTTATCGTTATGCTATCGAATCTATTTAGGCTAACCGTACTCGCTAAGCGCTCCCTTCAATCCATAAATTGTTGTGAGTATACTCGATCCCGTTTTGCTTTAAGCACTTTTGGGTGTTACATACGTTACGAGTATTCAAACTACAACTATTACACTACTCAACTATTTGAACGCTAACCGTTAATGCATGTTATACGTGGCTTATGAATGCTTGTTTGTTATGATTACACATGGAATGCTGTCTACCTGCCTTAGCAACGATAGTACTATAGTTTGGACTCAGCACCCGTTCACACGGGGGTTGTTAAGGATCTTTTACTTGCATGGATTACGGTGGTAATCATGTATTTCGAACTGCCTCGGGCAGTCAACCCGCAGTCATTGGTATCGATGGATCTTTGTCGATAACTAACGTGCTTCATTTCACTATGTGTACGTGCTGGTTATGCGTAAACGAATTCGAACTCTATATGCTAATATCAAACTTGTATGCTCACCTTTACATTTTATGTATTAACTTTATTTTAACGTATGTGACAGGTGCTTAGGAAGTTTACATGCTTTCTGTGCTGTGATGAAATTGAAGCTAGGAACGGAGGTCCTAGAAACCAATAAATAAACTATTTATGTTGAATCTGAGTTGTCGGAACAGAATATTTGCCTGGATTTATGTCTGTAATAATTTGGTTACTGTTTGAGACATGGTATGGGACATGTTAATTTAAATTGAATGGTAATGATAGTTGTTATGGAAACTTCTGGACAATCTGTTTCGCTCAGTGCCATGCCCCGATGATTCCGCCATCGGTTGGGGTGTGACATGCTGTGCTCATGCCTAGACGTGAGCCAAAGGATTTGTGCACCGCTTGCCACAAATCAGATGCAAATCGTGGGTCGCGATTAGAGGTAATGGAGGTTGGCACCTCGTGCCTAGCAACCGCTTCTTTCAGATAGATGACTGCAAGTGTAGAAAACTTATCCGTTTCTTTGATGGCTTGAAAGTGTGCTGGTTACGTGAGACAATCAACGGTTATTCAGGCGATAATGTTTCCGTTTCGAGTTATAAGTAGTCTGGCGACCAAATCCATGGCAGTCTATTCTCATTTCCATGTGGGTATTGCTGGTTGCTGATACTTCACCTTGACTTTCCCACAAGTCAATTCATCATTCACATACTTAACTAGGTGGGCCTTCATGCCCGATCACCAGCACAAGGTTTATAAATCCTAATGTCTCTCATCATAACCCAGTCGATTAGAATATCGAGGCCGGTGCTAACTCAACATAAATTTCCTACAGTCACTGTATAATGAGATCCACACTCGTTCCATGAGGTAACGAGTATCGTCCAACCTGTCAAAGGCTGCTTCTCCATGCCACGCATGGGTTCAACTTGAAAATCCTCTTCCTTTAGCCCTCCAGTTTGAATAGAGCGAGTCTGATCAGGTATGTTAGAGTCGATAGCGAGCTGAAGAGCTCGTGTATGTTTAGGTTTCACAGTCGTACTCATTCAGTAGTTCTATCCAACGATGTCATTGCATGCTTTAGCTCTTTCGAACATCGATTCACGGGAGGCCCTTGTGATCGGTCTAGGTAACGCATTCGGTACCGTCCAAGTAATGCCTCCAAGTAAATCCAAAGACCACGGTTTCCACCGCCGGTTGTGTCGTGCAGTTCCTCTGGTAACTTTATTATGTAAGCCATCACTCTCTCGTGTTGCGTCGGTGTGTAACTGGGACTCTGATTCGGACCATCATGGTATACCACTAAATCACCCGCACCCTCGGGTAAACACGATGCTCAGGGCATTGTAGAGTTGAATTCGAAAGCTGGAGAGACGTCCTCCTGTTTTGTCTTCTACAAACACAACACCCTGTTGTGCTAAAGAGATTACAGCGGCGCTATTTTCGAAAATCCCTTGAATCCAGATGTTACATTTGGCAAGACTTCATACGGAATGGCTCCTCCCTCTGGGGCTCTAAATAAGATACAGATGCCGTCCGTGGCGTTCCTTTCTCCTGGTCATGATTCAGAACATCGTCAACAAATAAGGTCGATTTATGTGATCCCTGAAGCTGCTGGTGTGTTGATCAACTCAATGATCATGGTGTACAAGTTGTAATGGCTGTATTGCGTTCGACATGCTGTTCTAAGAGCATTCTCCTCTTGGAGTTCCATCTGATGATAGTTCGTTCACTAGCCAATCCTCGAATGGAAGCTTGTTCCTCACAACTGGTTAACAGGGTGTTACTACAAGGTCGAAGCGAACGGTTCTTGACTGTCATCTTGTTAAGTTCCCGATAATCAGTACACATATCCGACGATACAACCTATCTTCCAGGATATAACTGGGGCTCCCCAAAGCAAAAACTAGGTCCGACAAAGCTCCTGTCCAACAGTCCCTGTTGTTGATTTGACAACTCTCGCAACCCTCCTGGTGCAAGATGGTAAGAGATACGAAGAATCAGGGCTGCCTCTGGCGCGAGATCAAACTGAGAGTCTGTCTAATAGTTATGGAACTAAACCTGATAGTTCCTCCCGTAGCATGCTGAGTGGAATCATGAACAATTGGTGGATCCTCGATCCTCTTTTCCTTAGCCTTGACATCAGTAACGAGTGCTATCATAGCGGGATAATCCTTCCGTGGACACTTTTGGCCTTCACTGCTGAATTGATGCTAACCTCTGCACCATTCTGGCGCGTTAGAACATATAACAACCCTCCACTAGGAGAGGGATACGTAGAATCTTCTCTTCACAGGGTACATCTATCAAGAACAACAGAAGAAAGGTCGATGTCGAACACTTGTCCCACAAGGTCGAGTTTCCATCCCAACGATCATATGAGGTTTCCATTGTCTTGCCATTAGCCGATTCCACAACAGGTTCTGTTTCAAGAAGCATCAGGGTCAAGTAGAACAGTGGCGAAGTGATTAGTCACCAATAACATGTAGGCCACCTTGTTGTTATAATCCCGGCGTCGCCCACTCCAATCCCTAATGTCCCTCCATGAGCACCATTTCCCGTGTTGTTGTACTCGTTGCGAGGATTTCCAGTACGGCCGTCGTTCCCTTGGTTGTTGTCGTTGGATTTAATATCGGCCACTCCATGCCGTAGGCACCTTCACTTTCCATACTGTTGGTTATCATTACAAATACCTTGATGTTGCCGTGACTGTTGCCTCTAATGCTGTTGTTTGAAACGGAGCTCTACGATCTTTTACCGACAAGGTCCACCTCTTCACATTCCATGGTACGTGCTAAGGCACTACTCACTGTGCGGGGAGTTTCACATTCCATTCTACAGTCAGTTGTCATTGCTTATGTCTTGATTGGTTCGTAAGGGTTGACTCCCATCAGTCGCTGACTAGGGTTGGAGATTCGATTGCAGTCACTTTGCTGGTGTTCGTTGCCGGTGATCAGGGTTGTCCAATTACTGAGGTCGGTAAAATACTACGCTCACCCTTTGGTCCATCGATCTAGCAAGTCGATTGAGTAATATGCGGTATGCTGCGAGAGTGTTGCAGAAGTGATCACACTTCGTGTTAGTGCACTATGTCTATTGACTTCGTCTTGTATCGAGTCATGTAATGGGATAGGATAACCAGTGCTCGAGTTGCTAGAAACTGATTTTAGGAAGTTTAAAGGTAATTTCGCTTGAAACTGTCAAGGACATTTCAAACGGAATTGCATCATCTATAAATAGGGGAGTACACCGTGTTATTTGATACGGAATTAGGTTGTGTGATTCGGTAAAAAAGTGCTGCCGAATTGTCTCCAGGTGCTGTAAGACTATTATATCAATACAAGAGACATTTAAATTGAATTGAGCGTCCGTGTCATTGATTCCGCCTTTGATTCGGATAAACAACTCTTCTGATCGACTCTTTCAGGTCGTACAACGATCCTACAAGTGGTATCAGAGCTCAGGAGGAAGAGTTTAGCTTGATATCATCAGTTTTCTGACTTCTACATTTTCTTTTTCAAAATTGACAAGATTTCACGGTCAAAATGGGCTGAATTTCACACATTATATGCGAAACAGTGTTTTAACAGAGCCTTGAGAGAATCAGACCTAAATTCAGCTTAAAAGTGACAAAAATGGGCCAAAAACCTAATTCCGTTTGAACGAGCATCGTAATTTCATTTGAAATATCAGTGTTAATTTCGCTTCAAATCATAATTCCGTTTAAGATTAGCTAGTTATTCCGCTTGAAACAGTAATTTCGCGTGAAAGTACACCTGATTCCGCTTCAAAGTGTAATCCTGTTTGCAGATTTTGCTTGAAATAAGTGATTCCGTTTGAAAGTACTAATTTCGTTTGAAGTTGTCATCAAAGGGATTCCGTTTGAAGTTCTGATTTTGTTTGAAGTGACATCCAAGTGATTTTGTTTGAAATCATTATTCCGCTTGAGATCCTTATTTCGTTTGAAAGTGGATTTTTTGCGTCAAGATCATTTCACGTCAACCGAGTGTCAGTTTATTTCAAGTTGTTTGATATTGTTTAAACTGATTGTGTTTGTTTGATTGTTTTGTCTCCAGGTAATTCAAGAATTTCACATCATGGCTGAAGAGTTCTACAATACGTTCTACAACGCGTTTACATCCGAGTCTTCCGAAATAACAACTGTCACACCTAAAACCATTACAAAAGCGATCAATGAGAACATCAAAGATGATAACTTTTACGGCACACATTCAAAACCACCAACTTTGGAAAGCATTGAAGATTATACTTGGTGGAAAGATCGATTCATCAATTGGGCAAAAGCGTATGCTCATGAAAGCTGGTTCTGTTTGGAGTTTGGATATAAAAGGCCGGCTGATGATAAAGGAGAAGATCTCCCTCTGAAAGGTTTATCCAAAGAAGACAAAGCCGAATTCTCAGCTGAACAGAGAATGATTGCCTTAATACAATCATCAATCAGAAATGATATGTTTGCTTTACTGCAACATGACGGAACATCGAAATCTATCTGGGAAGCTTTATGAGTTAAAGCTGAGGGGGGTAAACAAATCAAAAAGAACAAAATTGCTTTGTTAAAGAAAGAATTCGATTTATTTGATAGTCTTAATGGTGAATCGGTTAGACAAATGATAGAGAGATTTGGTCATCTAAAAATTGAACTTGATCGTTTTGGGATTAATAAAACCCGAGAAGAAATAATTGATAAAATCATAGAAGCGTTACCATGAGCTGATCAGTGGTAAACGTTTGTGTTTATATTGAAAAATGATGCTTTATATGATACAATTTCTCTTGATGTCTTGATAGAAAAGATAGAAAGTCATGAGCTTGAATTGCAGAAACAAAGCAAGATGAGCAGTTCTTCACATCAACAGAATGTTAGTCTCTATTACAAAGGTAATCTACCTTCGGTAAAAGCTGGTGAATCACCAAAGACAACATTTAGTGGTGAGAGGACAAAAGAGCCACAGACAAGCTCATCAAGCTACAATCCGGGTGATCATTCATCATCATCAAAAGCAAGTTCAGAAGAATTAGAGGAGATACTGTGCAACATTGCTCTCAAGTTGAAAAATTCTCTAACAATGAGCATCAATGCAACTAAACAGCAAATGAGCTTCCTTGCATCTGTTCTGGAATCATATGAAGGTCTAGTTGCAGGAAAAATTGGTAATTCCGAATTGACCAAAGAAGACTATGACTAGATTGATCCGGAAGAGATGGAACTCATTGACATTCGTTGGTGTTTGGCAAGTTGCATCCGCAGAGCTCAGAGATATATGGAGATTACTGGGAAACAATCATTAGGCGGTGCATCAACAAAGCTTGGATTTGATAAGTCCAAAGTGACCTGCTTCAAATGTAAGCAAAAAGGTCATTTCAAGAGAGAATGCAACAATACTGCAGTTGGTGGAAATGAACGTCCATTCAATGATGATTATTATCGAAAGGCAATCTACCACCGAAGCAAAGAGGAGCCGAAAATGATCGAAGATAAACCCAGAGAGAAATCTGTAGCTTGTGTTGTATTTCATCATGATGAAGGATATGATTGGAGTCAGATTCTTCCAGAAGAAGATCGTGTTGATATTCGAAGTACAGCTCATGGCATAAAACCATCAAAGAACAATCATTATGTTTTTGTTGCTGAAATAAAAGAGGAAAACAAAGAAGAAAATGTTGTTGCTGAAATCAAAGAGAAAACCAGAAAAGAGATTCTAAGTGAGAAAACATGCAGAGAAAGAAGCATTGCTTAGAACAGAATGGATGATATGCAAGAAGGGTATGAAGATGCTGTGATTAATAAGAGATGGGATAACAAACGAGAATGCTATGTCAACAGAAATGGAGAACCCGTTGTTCCCAAAAAGGACATAGTTTATGATGATGTTCTTCTAGTAATTCCTCGTTCCGTCGAATACTATACAAATGTTGGAAAAGGCAAAACTTATGTGAAGAAGTTTGAAAAACTCTTAAGAGATGTCATGACTTCAAGTTTGAGGAAGAGGGACGAAGAAAGAATGAAGAATAATGTTGAGTGTATGGTTGAAGAGTTGAAGAAGGTTGCTGAAGATGTGAAAGTCGAAGCTGTGAAAGTTGAAAATGTGAAGATGGCTGAGGAAGAGAAAATGAATGAAGAAGTTGTGAAAGAAGCAGTTATTGAAAAACTGCAAGTTGAAGAAGATGAGATGAAAGTTGAAAGGTTGATGGAAGTAAAGGATGAGAATTCGAAAGTTGCTGGTGATGTTGGTGATGAAGTTGGTTTTGAAGAAAAGAAAGAAGATGCTGATCAGACAGATGCAGCAGAAAACACCGAAGTGCCAATCACTGAGGTAATTTCTGATTCTGAAATCTTAAAAACTGTTGAACAGTGCAAGAAATGCATGGAAACGTGCAATGCTTGTACTGAAAAAGACGAAAGGTTCAGAACAAGAGATCTTGAATTCGCAAAAATTGAAGAAGTTTTCAAAAATAAATGCAAAGAAATGTTAGAAAACGAAAAAGTTTTAAAAGAAAATAATGAAATACTTTCAGAAAAATATAAAAAATTAGAAAAAGAAAATGAGATTTTGAAAGAAAATGTTTTGAAAAAGACAGAAGAATGTGATCAAAAAGAAAATGTTTGTCAAGAAATGAAAAAGGAATATGATTCAATAAAATGGGCATATCACATTACAAAAGAGTCATATGAAAAGGTGAAAAGTGAAATGAAATTTGCTCAATCAAGATTGAATTATTGTTCTGAAACAACTAATGAGCTTAAGCGAATGTATGAAATAAAGCAACATGTTGTTAATTCCTATATTGAGGATGTTGCTAAGCTAAAGTGTCAGATTGCTGATTTAGAACAGGATAACAACAAGTTAAAAAGTTATCACGTGTCGTCATATGTGCTTGAACGTATTTTCAATATAAAACCGGGAAATGGTGAGTCTGAGCAAAACAAGAAAGGCATTGGCTCAGAGTTTCATAAAGTTCCACCACCGGAAAAGTTTGCATTTTATGATGATGAAAAGGTCGAAAAGCTTTCAACATGGTAGATCAATTGCCAGATAACATTGACGTAACCTATTCCAAATCTGATGATTTTAGTGATTCAGAGGTGGTAGGTAAGGTCGTTGAAAGTGTGTTGAAAGAAGAGTTGGTTGAAACAGGTAAATCTGAATCACAGGATGAAAATGAAGGTAATTTTCATGATGGATATCTGAAAAGCTCAAAATCTGAGAAAAATCTGGATGATGATTCAAAAGGATTGGTTTATACCATGATTGGATCGGACAAATTATTCTTAGATATAGTATTCCCGATTCAGAATGTGATTTCAGAAAAGGTTGATAAAGTTTTCAAAATGGTTGAGATTGAGAAATCTGAAATTCCAAAGTTTGCTGGAAAAGGTAACAAAACTTTTTATAACAAACCGGGTTACAAAAAGAAAAACATGAAGGCTGGTTTGGGTTAAAAAAAGAAACAAAGTCGAAATAAAAATGAACCATCAAATTATCAGATAAAGATAAATTTTGTTCATGGAACAAGTTCCGAAGAAGAGAAAGAACTTCAATTTAGGCGTCAGTCTAATGAAGAGTTCTATGCTCAAAAGAAAAAGCAACAACCACAGGTCAAAGATGTGTCCAAGAGAACATGTTTCAAATGTGATCAGATAGGACATCTTGCACGAAAGTGTCCGAATCTGAAACCTGTGGATGTTGACAAAAAGAAGTCTGAAAATGTTGAGAAACAGAAATCTGAGGATGTGAAACAAAGGTCAACCAGATTTGATTCAAAACAAACCTGGAGGTATAACACAAACAAGTTTGTTTCGAACCAAACTTGGAAATCAAACCCAAATAGGTTCGATTCAAGACAGACCTGGAATTCTCACACACCCAGAGTCAGAACAACTCAAAGTTGGAAAACATCCGTTGATATGACAAAACCTCAAGAGTTTTGGAAACCTAAAGTTGTTGTTCAAAGTCAAAATATTCAAAAAGAGTCACATTTTTACAAAAGAGGTACTCCAAAAGGTCAAACATGGAATGTTAAGAAATAAGTGACTTCGGTAAAAGATGAGAAAGTTGAAGTCAAAGATGAAAAAGTCTTTGTTCAAAATGACAAAGATTTTCCAAAATTGAATGAAGCATATTGTGTTGAAATGCCTAAGGTCAAACAGACCTGGGCTAAATTGTTCAAGTAATTGAATACTTTGAATGTGCAGGTGCTCAACAAAACCAAAGATTGTGAGAATGGAGGTTGGAGCAGCCTGGCACAACAAGGAGAGGAGGCTGCTGAACCCTGGTTTGGTTGAAACAGGGAGTTTGTTTGTTTTCTGTACATAAATAAACAATATTTTAAAAATCCTAAAAATTGAAAAATTTGAAAAAAAAAACCAAAAATTTGTTTTTAAATTTGTCAAATATTCAAAAATACAATAATATGTTGATTGAATATGCCGAAACCTTCACGGCGGAACAAACATGATTAATTTCACAAGATTGAAAAACGGTTTTCAAACTGTAAAAATCAATGTGTTGCAAATCATGGGGGTAATTTTTGTTTCTTATGTTAGATTTTCTGCAAAACAGAGCACTTTAAGAGGAAAATGGATGGCGAGACAAAGGTATCAGTATTGGTTGTCAATTTTTTTTAAAATGATTTTGCATTTTAGGGGGAGTAATATTGTCAGAAAATCCAAAAACATTTGAAAATTTGAAAAAGTAAAAAACATGATAAAATTCAAAAATTGAGTTTTTGTGTAAAAAGAGGAAATGATAGTACATCAGTAGACAGTTACGGTATGCTAAAGAAATGTAATGATTGTATAGCATTAAACAGTTTCACTGATGATATGCCGATAGGTTTTTATACATTTAGTAAACTTTTTCGGGATATAAACTTAAAATTCAAACTTGCTTATTTTGTGAGGAACACTACTTGGATATATAGGTAACCCCTGCAATCTCGTTTGAAGGACCCCTCTTTCTGAGATACTAGGTCTTTATGCTTAGTGATATCTGGGGTATTATCCCGGGACATCTGATTTTGCGGAAGCAATGGCCTAGTCCCTGTATAATACTTTACGCTTGCTTGAAACATAGCATCGCCCTCAGCATAAAAAATGATGAAACATTGAAAAATGCTAATCATGTGCTGTTGAAGAAAAGATCCTCTAAAGGGGACACACCAAAAGTCGAAGCCGTCATCTCTCTGCTGAACGGAAGTTCTGACCTGAGCTCTCACGATCCTCGCAATTTAACCCCTTAGAGATATCATCTAGGTATACTCACCTGTAAGACTGAATATTGGGATCTGGACACGGGAGTATATTCAAGAGGTGGGACACATGAATGAGTTTAAGTTCGTAATACACCTAATTCGTATCATGAATCAGTTGAAATTTGTGTGAAAATTTAAGTGGATCAGTATATCGACAATCTAAGTGAATTGTTTAATTCTTAATGTGTAACTAAGCTCAACGGTACTTGTGACTTGTCAGAAACTGATATGATCCTCTAACGCAAACTCAAACAAAAATAGTGTATGTAAATATGTTTGTAAATATTTTGTTACTGCTTTATATTTCAGAAAATACAAAAAAGATTTTGATTCTGCTTTATTTTAGACAACCGATGTCTGAGATGCTAAGTGTCAAAATCTAAGTATGCTGATTGTGTTTCTGAAAATAAAACAAGTTCATTAATTTGAAACTTGATTTGTTAAACAAAAAAATAAAAAACAGTTTGTGATATCTCCAAGGTCATTAGTTTGGACTTGGATGATTAACTGTGAGGGAGTTGGATTCTCAAACATTGCCAAATCATAAAATTTGTTGATAGAGGAAATTGAATTGCCAGGTTACAATTCCTAGATAACTGAAGTTTAAAATGTTGTTACTTATGAATGTTTGAGTAATTACAGATAAGATTCCAGACTATGATCCCGACAGCTGAGTCTAAGGGGGAGTCTGAAGACGAGCTCAAAGCTAGGGGGAGCTTGTAACCTGAAAGCAAGGTGACGATCCCTAAAGCACGGAAGCTTGAAGAAAAGGGGAGCCTGAAGAAATTGTTAGTATTAAAGCCAGAGACAGATGGTACAACATTCGAAGATAGAAGCTGATCAGAGAAGATAAGGATTGATAGATACTTACAGTGTTAGACAATTTGGTAAGAGCATGAAGACTGATCAAGACTGAAGATGTGTCATGATAAAGACTCAACACTGAAGACTTCGTCAACATCCAAGGGGGAGTCTGTTAGTGCACTATGTCTATTGACTTCGTCTTATATCGAGTCATGTAATAGGATAGGAAAACCAGTGCTCGAGTTGCTAGAAACTGATTTTAGGAAATTTAAAGGTAATTTCGCTTGAAACTGTCAAGGACATTTCAAACGGAATTAACTTTGTTAATTCCGCTTGAACATGGCTTTGGTCGTTTCAAACGGAATTACATCATCTATAAATAGGGGAGCACACCATGTCATTTGATACGGAATTAGGTTGTGTGATTCGGTAACAAAGTGCTGCCGAATTGTCTCCAGGTGCTGTATGACTATTATATCAATACAAGAGACATTTAAATTGAATTGAGCGTCTGTGTCATTGATTCCGCCTTTGATTCGGATAAACAACTCTTCTGATCGACTCATTCAGGTCGTACAACGATCCTACACTTCGGAGTCTAAGACGTCAATACATAGAGTTCCATCAAACGAAGAGAAGTGAGAAAGGTATAAACCAACTCAAGGACGTTCATGCAAGCACCTAACATTCTACACAGTTCACTAGGCGTTCAGATGGGTGTTCAGGTAATACTCGATAGCATCGAGATTCGAAAGGATCCAGAGATGAATGAAAAGTTCACGTTCGAGTAGGGGACAATCACTGCTATGACCCCTATAGGTTTGTTATATTTCACATCGATCTAATAACGGAACGGAACCCCTTTTCCACTTGTTAAGGCTCACTGGGACTCGCATGCACCCCACATTATTATTATGTGTGCACCCACAATAATATTGAGATTTGCATGCTCATCTCAGCTCCTCTTAACTCATGTCAAATGGTTCCTCAAACTCGAGTAGCAAACAAAGAGTATCACGAAGCGTAAGTCATGAAGGTTTAGGGAAATACCACCCTATCAGTCACATAACACATGCAAGTATGCATGGATTCATACTGTTGTGCTAAACGTGCAATCACATGCAATATCATATGTAGGTGTTCACTAGTTATGCAGTACAATGAGTATACGAGAGACGAACCTTGCAATCTGGAGCTGAGTGTCATGGTCGTATTCACGTCTTCAGAACTGTTCGGTTATAGTCTGGTTTTACAAAAAAACGTTTTTCCCCTTTTTAAATAAAACCAAGTTCACTATAACGAATGGCTCTGATACCAATCTGTCACACCCCCAAAATCCACAAGCGGAGTATCACCGCAGGAGGCATGACTGACCAGGATCTAGCCACCAATCACATTGAACTCATAAGAATATTTAAATAAAACTTTCATTCATTAACATTAAATGTCACAACGTTACAAATAGTTCACAGTATACAGCGGAAGCAAATATTTAACCATATGTAAAAACCATTAGTCTTGTATTGCGATTCCAAGTATCTCGACCCATAACCACTCCAGCCTCCCAGACAGCAAGTCCCAACAATATG
Source organism: Helianthus tuberosus (assembly GCA_030545235.1). Classification (NCBI taxonomy): domain Eukaryota; kingdom Viridiplantae; phylum Streptophyta; class Magnoliopsida; order Asterales; family Asteraceae; genus Helianthus; species Helianthus tuberosus. The sequence goes on along the minus strand of CM060447.1, from coordinate 77,768,442 downwards.
CACCTAAAGACCTGTAAGGCATGTAACAACGAATCAACAACAAAGTTGAGCGAGTTCACAGTTGGTTGTTCGTTTTAAAGTTGTTCCAAAAACCATGAGTTTATTTGTAAACCATAAGTTAGCCAGTTTTCCCTATTTCCCAAACATATCCATAACCAATGGGGGCTTCCCCATGTGAACCACTAGACCGTTACCATATCGACAACTAACGAAAGTAAGTTGTGCCCTAAGTCAATGTCTATCATCATTGACTGAGTGCCCAGATCCATTAGTACACGCCCGTCCTACCGGCACGGTGTGAGGCTTGTCAACCCTAATAACGCTATCAACTAATGACCCGTTCGCCAATGGCCCGGCGATTAAGTCGATATAAAAATGAGGGACTTCATGATAGAGTTTTGTCTAGTAAGTTTTAAGGTTGTTGTCCTACCCAAGGAGGACGAATGTACGTATTCTACCCAAGGCGAATACGCCGGATTAATATTGGCATCCTACCCATGGAGGATGGAGGTACATATCCTACCCAAGGAGGATATGTAGGTTCCGTTTTAATTCTTTAACCCATTCCCAACCACCGGGAATCCCATGCCTTAGAGAGTGTGTGAACTCACCTTAGAGTGCTCGGTAGGATTAATTACTCGTTTAACCAAACAATCAACCAAGTCCTATGATAATTGCACATATAACAGTCAATATGCATACATGCTCGGTACGTGTCATTCCACATTTATTCATCAATAAGTGCACACAACACACAAGTAGTGACATTCATCAACCCGTACACCAACTTATTCAGTTAAGCACAAAGTATAAGAATTCATTAATCAAGGCAATATATCCTATGTATAAATATATCATATTATGTGACCCGACACTAAAAAACTCGATGCATAACCAACTAAACTGCGCGGCCCAATAGCCTTATACTTGGCCCAACAGTTAGCACCAACCACTAAACAAGATAACCCAAACATTCTGCCCAACCCGCAAGTACACATTTAAACAGGATGACCCTACGTGCACTAAAAGAGAATGCAGTCCAATATCCATTAAGTCAGTCCAACAAGTCTAACAATTCTTTTAACAACCTTCGGCTGAGCAAACATGTTCACAATTTGTTAAAGTATTCGGCCCCACTTACATCATATGGATTTATTAGTTTGTTTATAACAGCCCATTTAGTTATGCATACATATATATTATCGGCCCAATAACACCCATTCATATCAATTCAACAAATAACCCAAAGTATATTAATTCAAGGTAACAAACAATCACATAATTATAACCAACCTAATCTGCACCCTATGAAGTCTCCTCTATTGTTCATTTGTAATGTTAATACACATAGTTCATTGGTTCCATTTATCAAAACCGACATCATGATTGACAGCATATGACTCATCCCTAATTCATAATAGTCCACTAAATCAAAAGTTGCGGCCCAGAATTCAATGTATAACAAAACTTTCACTTTGATCTAAAAAGAGATACATGTATGTTATCATGTGAAGACCATTAACATCACAACCATTTAAATATATGTGTGGCTCATTTAACTCCAATCAAAGCCTACGACCATAGTCATGTGTGTAACCCAAATGATTAGTGGCAGGTCTGATCAACATGTGTGCCCATAATTCATCCTTATCATTAACAGTAGCTTAAGATCATGCAACTAATAATCCCAAACAAATAGCAAAATACCCTCTAACTACCCAACATATAATAATCGGTTCATCATCTCATCAAACACATCAGACACTTTTCATGCACATGAATCCTTGCGTGTAAAGCCCAAAGCTCAAGCACGGCTCGACTCGGCTAGGGCTATTTTGAGAACATCCTCAAACGAGCTAAAAGCTCGGCTCGAGCATGCTTCAATATCGCTTTAACATGCCAAAGCTCGGCTCGAGCTCGACTCGCGAGTGTTATCATGTTTACTAATATATTATATAAAAAATAAATAAATTTTTGTTTGGGCTCCTTTAGGCTCGCAAACCTAAACGAGATTTATGTTCAAAGCTCGAGCTCGGGCTCGATAACTAAACGAGCTCTAAATCAGGCTCGGGCTCGGGCTTGTTAAAGCTCGACTTGTTCTAGCTTTTAACCAAGCCGATAACGAGTAGCTCTCGAGCCTCTAGGCTTGTTTACACCCCTACTTGTCGGTCTCGTTGATATATTCTCTTGGTAAAATCTCATGTTGAGGCTGGCTACAATGTTTCATATGATGAGCCGCTAGTTCGCACCCACTCGTAACCGCCTCTTGCTCGACCTCTTCATCGGTCGAGTCTATAACAACCCTCCAAAATATATTCGACACCCTAAAAATATTTAGAATGTCCCAATATGTCCTAAAATACACCCCGTATATGAAAACCGAGCCCAAAATACCATATATAAATAAAAACAAGAAAAATGAGTCTGCCGCGGGCCGCGACAGACTGCCCTAAGGGCTACGCGGGGCGCGAGAGATAGAAGATTAGGCTGCACCCAGTGCTGCCACTTGTCGGGTGGTGTGACGAGACTACGAGTGCTGACTGGTCATAGCTAGGCCCTACCCCCTAGGACGCGGGCCGCGTAAGATCTCCCTTGAGTCTTCGCGGGCCGCGAGGGACTGCGAAATCATCCCTATATAATGGGAGCTCAGGCTTTCAGTCCCAGTCTCTCGCACACTATTTTTCTCTCAAAATTCTATATAGTCAAAGTGCTTTTCGGGTATAATAACCCCCTAAATAACGAAGTTCTACCCCGTTGTAAATATCATAACCCCAGTTACGTATTAAATAAGCTGCCCGATTGATCCAGGGTTCCGTAACGGCTGTAGAGGTTCTGCCCGATGTAGTTGTTGGAATGTCGTCTCGGGGAGGGTATTACTAATGTAAATATTGGATTATTATACTAACGCATGTGCATTTTTGTATTTAATAGATAATCACCAGGAAATCCTTAAGGAAAACCCTAAGACAGCAACGTGAGTAATCTCCTTTTTACAAACTGTTTTTTACAAAACCTCACTTAATTAATACTATATTAAACAGTGATTGAGTATTTGTATTCTACAATTATCGTCGGTATGTTGGGGTTTTGTATACAAAATTTGTTACTACCTTGCGAGGAGTAACATGACCACAAGTCGGGTTGACAGTACCGTGTGTGGTAATTAAAGTAGATGGAAACAAATGGAATTGCACGACCGCCCTCAATATTGTACAATGGTTTTACTTAACTTGGTTAAACTGAGATTCACTCACCAGTATTTTCCACTGACAAAATGTTTTTAAACGCGTTTCAGGTAACAAAATGTGAAAGCCAAATAGAAGCCAGCTGGACAGCACTGAAGGCTTGGAAAAAGTGGCTATAACATTACCTAAAATAAAGAGATGTTTTATTAAATAAAATAGGGTTTATCTCTATGAAAATGTGTATAATTAAAACTTGGGATTATTCCCACGTGTTTAAAATTATGAAAGTGTGGTATTTTACTCTGATAAAATATTTCCTAACTACGATCCTGATGTGATTCCGCTGCCAAAATGATAAACCTAGATACCACCAAAACTGGTCGCGGCCGCCCGTTCCCGGGTTGGAAAGGGTCGGGGGTTGCGTGTCACACCCCGATATTTCCACGTATTACCGGTGGGCCCGGTGGGGAGTACCGTGACGTAGTTGATATCATCATAGTCAAACAACACAAATTATAAATGCACAGCGGAAGCAAAAGATAAATATTTTACAAACCGATTCAAAAGTAACATCAATTATTACAAACGGATTGTAAGATGGATCCACAGGCGGATCTTAAAAAATAAACATTGTTCAACAGACTTTAGACGCCTAGAACTTGCAAGATTCCTTATTAACGCCCTGAGCTTCCAGCCAATTACGTTCAGTACCTGTCACTTAACCTTTTTGGAAAATACGTCAGTTTACACTGGTAAATACAATTAACCGACTCATTTTAAAAAGAGTTTAAGAAAATTGATTTAGATGCACCAGGCACAAATATATCTTTTATAACTTGGGACAATTATATAAAAGTAATCTTGTATATAGATTTACATGTTCGTTATACGTTCAGGGCCCGATGTAGAAACCGAGTCAAGATTAACAGACACGCCACAAGTATAGGCCCACAAGAGAGTGAGATACCGTTTCCCTTATGCAACTGTCAGGTGTATGCCTACACCCCGTGCTTAAGACGTGGCCATTTTATTATAATGATGCCAAGGATATCCGGGACATGGTTATTAACCCCTAAAGGCTTTTATTTCAAACAATACAGATTAAAACGGGTTACCTCAATAATTTAATCACAATATGATTAAACATTCAATACCCGACCAAGCGGTATTATTATAATACCGTATCCCAAGCCCTTATAGGGAAAATAAGTTAAGAGTATTTACCTGAGCTTAAAAATGAAATTTATACTCAGCCGTATATCTTAATCAGCAAGCACAAGTACCTTTACTGGGGTTCTTAATCTGGAACGAAGGTTTTATTAACCTATTAGATTCCTAACAGGTCTTATTTAAGTCGTAACTTAGACCGGTTAGTTTTAAAGAAAGATACGGTTCAAAACGCGTGATTAAGCGAAGACCGGATTAGAATGTGTTTTAGTCCCGACATACGGTTCAAAACGCGTGATTAAGCGAAGACCGGATTAGAATGTGTTTTAGTCCCGACAAGTTTGAAGACTTGTATAATATGGGTAAACCAAACACATTCTGGATTTTGAGGTGAAAAAGACAAGGGTTGACCCGTTTCGGTCAATTTATGCAAACTAGTTACATAAACCGAACCGAACGTGAAAAACACATAACGGTAACCAAATGAGTCATGAAAAGGTTTCCTAAGTTAATATGCTTTAAATATGTTGTGATATCAGTAGGATACCTTCCATTATGCCCAAACGAGTTTAATCTCAAATTAAGCCCCGTAGGGGTATTTTGGTCATTTTAAAGATAAAAGAGATTAAATAAAATCCTGAGGTTCAGGTCTGAAGTAATCAGTAAAACTACTTAATTTAATAGGTTATATTAGTTGGTGATAAGTCTTATATGACAAGAATGGTTTTAACCCATACTATGTGTTTAATACGTGTAAAAAGTCGTTTTAAGCGATTTTCGGGTTATTACGGGAAATCTGAGTTTTCTGATCAGGTTATAAAGTTCAAAATACTTCATTTATCATATAAAATCAGTAGCCAAAGATTTGGTATCAAATTGTTATGTAAAACTCATTTTATAAGCAAAAAGGGTATAATCGGTAATAACCGAATCACGGCGATAACCCTATGTTATGATCAGTTTAAAAATGATTAAAAATCTTCAAAAATTCCAAAATATTATATTACATCAGTGGGTAAAAGTTTTGGTGTCAAAAATTGGGTTTAGATAGGCTTTATGCTAATTACGCCGTTTAATTAATAAAAAGCTTTCTAATTACGCTATTGAGCATAACTCCTAATCTAGACCTCAAACTGATGTGAAAATTTAGGGACATGTTTAATGATCAGTAACAACGATTATTGTCCTCTCGCATTTCCAAAATTCTCGTTTTATGGTCAAAAGGGCATTATGGTCAACATTAAGCAATTAACGGAAACGTGTAAACGAATCGGACAATCAACGATCCAATCACAGAGGGTTATACTATCATGTAACCCGGTAATAATGAAGCTCTAAGGTATTTCTAAATCATGCTACTACGGGTCAGAACTGAAAGTCAAAGCAGTGGTCAATTTATGCGACTTTCGTTTCCAAACCGGTCCTAGACTGAAAATTGTCGGGTCGGACATGCTTAGACATGTTCTTGCATCGATTACCAAGTTATATGAGTGGTAAAACAGGTTACACGTCTTCTACATTTCTAAATGCGTGTAAATTTGAAAATTAAGTTTATGTTGACTTTTTCGGATTAAGTTTGACCCGACATTTGACCTAGTTAGAGTGGAAATCAGAGGGTGCCCTTTTAAGGGTTTATTGCCCACATAATTACCAACTTATAACTACTTTCAATTCGACTAATCACTGGAACATTAGTGATTAATCGATAAGTCAAACCTTAATTACGACGGTTTGACTTTTAAGCTATAAACTAAGCAAAACATGATTAAGGAAGGTTAAGGATACTTACCAAGGTCCTAAGCACGACTAATAATCACTAGGAATGAGTCTTGAGCTTCAAAATACTCCAGAAATGAAGTTGTTAAGTTTCAAGTGAATGTGATCAAATGGTGCATCAAAGAATTTCTTATATAGGGACTTTAATTGCACAAGATCATGACATACAAGTCTATGGAATGATTCCTGATCATTCCAAGTGTCCCTAGGCCATCAAACAAGCCCCTAGAATCAAGAAATGGCAAATTGAGGCGGTGTAACCGGCTGAAACAGGCAGCTGCCTGTGTTTTCTGTATCTGGGCATGGCTTACGGACCGTAAGGGTCCCAGCCATACGGTCCGTAAGGACCAGACCAGCTCACCAGAACTTTTAAAATTTGACATATTTGGCCCCTGGTCCTCCCAAACTTGATTTTAACATGGTTTCTTGCACTTGTAACCCCCAAACTTGACTTTTAAGGACTCCAAGTCATAAACCAACTTTGTTAAGTCCTCGGTTATTCATACGATCACCGAAAAGTCTTAAATTTCAACGTTGATGCTTTTAACCCCTGGTATACGAATATTGTCATAACTTTCTCATACTTTATCGGAACCTTGTGAAATTTTAATCACTTATTCTAGTGAGCATAATTAATCATTACAAAGCTTAGGGTTTGCAAAAAGGTCACTCGGAGGTATACTTTAAACATGTTGACGCATTTAACCCCTGTAGTTTGTAATTCCTTACTTTCTTTCACAATTAGCTTCGTATGATCTATGATTTATCCGTTTAAGGGTATAATCATCATGTGGGGCTATTGTGAAGTATATTTATTCATTTCCGACACTCTGAATCCTTTTATACACAAAGTTTCCTTGTTCGTCAACTTTAGTCCCTCAAAGTCAATTCTTTACATGTTTAAAGTTCGTGACACGTGTCGATATATTACTGGACATGAATTTTCGAGGTGTTACATCGTGACAGAAGGTGGTATCAGAGCTAAGCCACTGATTCAGCCATAGAAGTGTTCTGCTAACACCAAGATATTATTCAATATGTTAGGAAATTAATTACGGAAGTACGTGCATATCTGTATTTCTTTGTTGTGTGTTATTTGACTATTTGTTAGTTTACAGTATGAGCAACCAAGGACCTTCCGATGCCTATCGTCAGTTGTCCAGCTCACCTAGGAGCGAAGGCACCTCTTCACAGCCTGCCCTCTCAGGGTATTCAGCTGACAATGAAGATGGGATATTTGTGTTTAAGGCTCAGTTTGAAGAGCCATTCCCTCCTAAAAAGAGAGGATGGTTTAGTAAGGGAGCACATGAGCGTAGGAAGAGAATGAAAAAGTTACAACAGCAGCGAGTTCTAGCAGCCGCTAAGAGAGAAACAGATGCTCACACCCAAGATATGCTTAATAGGAGTTTAGCAAATTTCCATATCTTAGCAACCACAACTGCCGACCCAAACCTGGAGCAACTCATAGCACCTCAACCATTACCCTTGTTTTCCACTCAGCCAATGGAAATTGAAAACAACTCAGAAAACCAAATCCAAATGTATGATTTTAACCCAGAAGAGATACCTAGGATACCAGCACCCAATCCCTTAGACCCAGACTACGACCCATGGTTCGATGATCATAGGGATTATCAGCAACGCTACCACATATCAGAAGAACCCATGCCAAATCTAGCAGCTTACCAAGGTCTGGAACCTCTAGATCCCTATCCTTAGGAAGAACCCATGCCACAGTACCCAGATCCAGTACCAGCACATGCACTGTCACACCCCGATATTTCCACGTATTGCCGGTGGGCCTGGTGGGGAGTATCGTGACGTAGTTGATATCATCATAGTCAAACAACACAATTTTAAATGCACAGCGGAAGCGAAAATGAATCATATTACAAACCGAATATAAGTAATATCAAAGTATTACAACGGAATGTAAAAGATCCACAGGCGGATCAAAAAAAAAGGAAACTTAGTTCATCAGATTTAAAATGCGTCCAAGCTTGCGAGACTCTTATTGATGCTAAGGAGAGGCCAGCCTATTTCGAGTAGTACCTGCACTTAGCCTTTTTGGGAAAATACGTCAGTTTACACTGGTAAATACAATTAATTGACTCATTTTGAAAAGGTTTAAAAAAAATTGATTTGAGTGCACAAGGCACAAAACATTTTATAACTTGGGATAATTATTTGTATATAAACTTGTAAAAGAATTACATGTTCGTTATACGTTCAGTAGCCCGGGCTGAACACCGGGTTAAAGATTAATAGACACACCACATGATATAGTCCCGCGGCGAGTTATTCTCGTAACCGGCGGTTATACCTTATTATTTATATATGCACTGGCGGGTGTACGCCTACACCCCGTGCTAAGGTCGTGGCCATTTCATGAATGATGCCAAGGATATCCGGGACATGGTCATTAACCCCCCCAAAGGTTTTAAGCAAACAAAACAATTTAAACGGGTCATTTCAATAAAGTAACCTTCATACGATTAAAAATTCAATGCCCGACCAAGCGGTATTTTATATATCGTACCCCAAGCCCGTATAAGGGAAAATAAGTTAAAAGTATTTACATGAGCAAGTATAATTCACAAACAGCAAGTGCAAATAGCTTTTACCGTGTCTCCTAATCTGGAACAAAGGTTTTTAATAACCTATTAGATTCCTAACGGGTCTTTAATTAAGCCTAAACTTAGACCGGTTAGTTTTAAAAGAAGATACGGTTCAAACGCACGATTAAGCGAAGACCGGAATAGAATGTGATTTAGACCCGACAAGTTTGGAGACTTCTGTAATATGGGTAAACTAAACACATTCTGGATTTTGAGACAAAAATGATAAGGTTTGACCCGTTTCGGCTAATTTATGCAAACTAGTTACATAAACTGCACCGAACGCGAATAATGCGTGACGGGTAACCAAATGATTCATGAACAGGTTTCCTAAGTTAATATGCCTTAAATATGTTGTGACATCAGTAAGATATCTTCTATTATGCCCAAAATGGATATAAACACAAACTATGCCCCGTAGGGGTATTTTGGTCATTTAAAAGGTTATAAAAGAGATTTAACATGATTCTGAGTTTCAGGTTTGATATAATCAGTAAATACACTTAAACTAATAGGTAATATCTGAGTTTAAAACTTTTGCTTACTGTTAAAAATATAAAAATTTACTGAAAATATCAGTAGGCATCAAACCTTATATGTTTAAAATAGTTTTAATACACACTATGCGTTAAAAACGCTTAAAAGGCGATTTTGAGCTATTTCCGGGTTTTTAAAGGAAAGCTGATATTTTTATTATTCCAGAAGGCTCAAAATAATTTATTTATCATATATAATCAGTAGAAAAAGGTTTGGTATCAAAATAATTTGTAAACTCATTTTATAGGCCAAAAGGGCAAAACCGGCAATTACCGAATCAACCTTAGAACTCTATGTTATGCTCAGCCTAAAAATAAATAAAAATTTTCAAAAATCCCAAAATATTATATTACATCAGTTGGTAAAAAGTTTGGTATCAAAAATTGTGTTTAGATAGGCTATATGCTAACTACACCGTTTAATTAATAAAAAACTTTTCATTTACGCTAATGAGCATAACTCCTAATCTAGTCCTCAAACTGATGTCAAATTTTAGGGACAAGTTTATAAATCAGTAACTAAGGTCTCTATTCTTTTATATTTTCAAAAATCACGTTTTAAGGTCATATGGGCATAATAATCAACATATAGGCAATAAACGGAAACATGCATATGAATCGGATAACTAATGAACCAAGTTATATAATCACAGAGGGTTATACTAACATGAAACCTGGTCCAAATAAAGCTCTAAGGCATTTCTAAAACATGCTACATTGGGTCAGAACTGAAAGTCAAAGCAAAAGTCAAATTATGCGACTTTCGGTTCCGAACCGAGGCTAAACTGAAAATTGTCGGGTTGAACATGTTTAGACATGTTCTTACATTAATTACCAAGCTATATTAGTGATAAAACAGGTTGCATGGCTTCTACATTGCTAATTATGCATTAATTTGAAAATAAGCTTTATGTTGACTTTTTAAGATTAAGTTTGACCCGACAATTGACCTAGTTAGAGTGGGAATCAGAGAGTGCCCTTTTAAGGGTTTATTACCCACATAATTACCCACTCATAGGTACTTTCAATTTGAAATTTTACTGGACAGATTAAGATTAATTACGAAGTCAAACCTTAATTACGATGGTTTGACTTTAGGCTAATTAATTAAGTAAAACTGAATTAAGAAGGGTCAAGGACACTTACAAGGGTCCTAAGCACGATTAGTGACTTGAGAGAAGTGTGCTTGAGCTCCAAAAATCTCCAGAAGTGAGTTTGTGAAAGCCAAACAAGTTTCAAGTTTTGCATTTTAGTTCCCTGGTCCTTTCAAACGTGGTTTTGAGTTTATTTCTTGCACTTTTGGCCCTTTAACTTGACTTTTACGGGTTCCATGACATAACTAAATATTGTTAAGTCCTCGGTTAGCTTTGTGATCACCCGTAAAGCCTTAAATTTAAACGTTGACGCTTTTAACCCCTCGTATACGAATATTGTCATAACTTTCTCATACTTTATCGAAATCTTGTGAAATTTTTATCACTTATTCTAGTGAGCATAATTATTCATTACAAAGCTTCGGGTTTGCTAAAAGGACACTCAGAGGTATACTGTAAACATGTTGACACATTTAACCCCTGTAGTTTGTAATTCCTCACTTTCTCTCACAATTAGCTTCGTATGATCCATGACTCATTCGTTTAAGGGTGTAAACATCGTGTAGGGTTATAGTAAAGTATATTTATCCTTTGTTGACACTTTGAACCCTTATATTCACATACTTTTTTTGTTTGTCAACTTTAGTCCTTCATAAGTAATCTTTTACACGTTTAAAGCTCATGACACGTGTCGATACATTATTGGACATAAATTTTTGAGGTGTTACATCCTCACCCCCTTAAAAGAAATCTTGACCTCGAGATTTACTGAAACAAATGAGGGTACTTTTCTTTCATTGTGGACTCTACCTCCCACGTATACTCAGGACCTCTACGGGCATCCCATTTAACCTTGACAATTGGCACATGCTTCCTTCGAAGCTTCTTAACCTGTCGATCCTCGATCGACAAAGGTTTTTCCACAAATTTCAAGCTCTCATCTATGTGCACATCCGTGTGTGGTATGACTAGCGATTCATCAGCTAGACATTTCTTCAGATTGGAGATGTGGAATACGTTATGAATACCACTGAGCTCTTCAGGCAAGTTTAACTTATAAGCCACTGATCCGACACATTCGATGATCTCGAATGGTCCTATGTACCTTGGGCTTAATTTGCCTTTCTTTCCAAATCGCATCACCCCCTTCCAGGGTGATACTTTAAGTAAAACCTTATCACCAACCTCAAACTTTAGAGGTTTTCGCCTTTTATCAGCATAACTTTTCTGCCTATCCCTGGCAGCTTTCAGGCGGTCACGAATTTGGACAATCTTGTCCATTGTTTCAAGGACTATATCAGGTCCTGATAACTGAGCTTCTCCTACTTCTGCCCAACAAATAGGCGTCCTGCATTTCCTACCATATAATGCCTCAAAAGGCGCAGCCTGAATGCTTGTATGGTAGCTATTGTTATAGGAGAACTTGATCAATGGCAGGTGGTTATCCCAACTACCACCTAAGTCAATCACACATGCATGAAGCATGTCTTCCATAGTTTGGATCGTACGCTCACTCTGTCCGTCCGTCTGAGGATGGTAAGCCGTACTAAAATTTAAACGCGTGCCCAAAGATTGTTGGAAAATTTTCCAAAAATGTAATGTGTATCTAGTATCCCTGTTAGAGATAATAGACACTGGTACACCATGAAGAGATACAATCTTATCCACGTACAACTGGGCTAATATGTCGGAGCTATGAGTCTCTTTGATGGGTAGGAAATGTGCTGACTTAGTCAGTCTATCTACTATGACCCATATAGTATCATTTCCTTTCTTTGTCTTTGGCAACTTGGTGATAAAATCCATTGTCACCATCTCCCACTTCCAGGTGGGAAGTTCAGGTTGTTGTAGCAAACCTGACGGCTTTTGATGTTCAGCTTTAACTTGAGCGCACGTCAAACATTTGGCTACATAGGTAGCTATAGACTTCTTCAAGCCTATCCACCAATAGTTTGCCTTCAGATCCTGGTACATCTTGTCAGCTCCAGGATGAATGGAGTATTTAGAACTATGGGCTGCCTGGAGGATGACATCCCGAAGTCCTCCATACACTGGAACCCATATTCGTCCGTTTAATCTCAGGATTCCGTCCTTGCCATAAGATAACTACTCTTCAGTTACTCCTAGCTTTTCATCAGGATAGTTAGCTTCTAATACAACTTCCTTCTGTGCAGCTAACAACCTTTCATTCAAACTATTCTTTAATTCAATGCTCTTGGAATTGATTCTTATGGGCTTCACCCGTTCCTTTCTACTTAAGGCATCTACGACTACATTTGCCTTGCCTGGATGGTATCGGATTTCATAATCACAGTCATTTAGAGTTTCCATCCACCGTCGCTGCCTCATGTTTAAGTCTTTCTGATTAAACAAATGTTGGAGGCTCTTGTGATCAGAATAGATCACACATTTGGTACCATACAAATAATGTCTCCACAGTTTTAGTGCAAATACAACGGCACCCAACTCCAAGTCGTGGGTGGTGTAATTCTTTTCATGCACTTTTAGTTGTCGGGAAGCATAGGCAATAACCTTGCCTTTTTGCATGAGCACACACCCCATACCTGTGTGTGATGCGTCGCAGTATACCACAAATTCTTCTATTCCATCAGGTAATGTCAAAACGGGAGCATTGCTCAGTTTTTGCTTCAGAATATCGAAAGATTCTTGCTGCTTAGGCCCCCAGTCAAACTTGCTATTCTTTCGAGTTAGTAGAGTCAGGGGTGCTGTAATTCTTTAGAAGTTTTCAATAAATCGCCTGTAGTATCCTGCCAGCCCTAGAAAGCTGCGAACTTCCGTAGGCGTCTTTGACTCTTGCCAGTTCATAATGGCTTCAATCTTAGCGGGATCTACTTGGATACCATGCTCACTAACAACATGTCCAAGGAATTGGACTTCATGAAGCCAGAATTCACACTTAGAAAACTTGGCATAGAGCTTTTCCTGTTGAAGCAGCTTAAGAATGCAACGGAGATGCTTCTCATGGTCAGCTTGACTTTTCGAGTAAATGAGGATGTCGTCGATGAAGACAATGACGAATTTATCCAGATAGGGCTTGCAGACGCGATTCATGGATCCATGAATGCGGCTGGTGCATTAGTGAGCCTAAAATGCATCACTAGGAACTCGTAATGACCATAGCGAGTCCTAAATGCAGTTTTGTGCACATCTTCATCTCTAACCTTCAACTGATGGTAGCCTGACCTCAAATCGATCTTGGAGAAATAACTCACCCCTTGAAGTTGATCGAACAGATCATCGATCCTGGGCAATGGATATCTATTCTTGATAGTGACTTTGTTAAGCTCGCGATAATTGATGCATAGTTGCATCGATCCATCCTTCTTCTTCACAAACAGGATTGGTGCTCCCCAAGGAGATGAACTAGGACAAATGAAACCTTTTTCCAAAAAATCATCTAACTGAGTCCTTAACTCTTTCATCTCTGTTGGTGCCAACCTGTAAGGTGCCCTTTGCAACAGGTGCTGCTCCTAGAATAATGGCAATTCTGAATTCTACTTGCCCATCTGGTGGCAAACCAGGTAGTTCTTCAGGGAATACTTCGTGATATTCAGAAATGACGGGGATATCTTCAATCTTAGGCTTCGGCTCATCTATAGTCACTTGTGCCATGTAGATGACACAACCCTTCTTCATACACCTTGATGCCTTAAGCATAGACACTTGCTTAGGCAATCCATACTGAGTATCTCCCTGTATGGTAAGTGGCTCACCATACGGAGTCTTGATCACTACTTGCTTCTTGTCACACACAATCTGCGCTTGGTTATGAGATAACCAATCCATGCCTATTACTATGTCAACCACAGCTAATTTCAAAGGAAGTAGGGACAATGGAAAAGAGTGGTTCCTAATGGAAATGAAACATCCATCTAACACGGTTGATGCGGTTTCTATGGTGCCATCGGCTAATTCAACCTCATATTTTACGCTTAGGGTTCTAACAGGTAGGTTTAACAACTTACAAAACTTATCATCAACAAATGACTTATCTGCTCCAGAATCAAATAACACCCTTGCATAAACATCATTAATAAGGAAGGTACCTGTTATGACATTATCATTCTGGATTGCCTCTTGTGCATTCATCTGGAAGACCCTAGCATTGGTCTTTTTCCCATCTTTAGCCTTCTTTGCAAACTTTGGGCAGTTAGACTTGATATGCCCTTTTTCATTGAAGTTATAGCACGTCGCATCCTTGATTTTCTTACAGTCCAATGTCTTGTGCTCAGAAGATTTACAAATCCCACAAGCTCTCGGCTGTGACTGGGATTTCGATTCATATCTGCACCTCCCAAAATGGTGCTTCTTACAGATCTTACACTTGGGCTTATCTCCTGACTGTTGACCATCCTTTTTAGTTCCAGAACTCTTTTTGTGGTCATTGTTTCCCTTATGCTTCTTGTCTGACCGCCGTGAGTTATCATCCTCATGCTTTCTCTTCTCAGCATCGGTGTTTCTGAGTGATCGTTGTCTGACTGCGTCCAAAGTAAGAGACAATGATATATCAGTTGCAGACCTAAAAGTAGCTGGTCTGGAGGCCTTCACACTGGCCTTGATTTCTGGGGCCAAACCCCCAATGAAACGAGCTATCCTCTTGGGTTCCGGAGTTACCAGATACGGAACCAGTCTTGACATAGTGTTGAAGCTCGTAAGGTAGGCTTGACAATCTAGGTTTTTCATAACCAACGACAAGAAATCAGCTTCAATCTTTTCAACCTCATGCTGAGGGCAGTAATTCTCCTTAATCAATGTCAAAAACTGCTCCCAAGACATATTGTACAATGGGATTTTCCCTGTGGCTTGGATCAAAGACCTCCACCAGGCTAGTGCCTCACCCTTGAACGACTGAGATACAAACTTTACCACATCCTTATTAGCGCAACCACTAATATCTACCACAGTGTCCATCTCGTCCAACCATGACATGCAATCAACTGCTCCTTTTTCCCGGTGAAATCCCTGGGTTTGCAGGAAACAAAGTATTTATAAGTGCAACCTTTAGCACGTGGTTCTTGGTTTAACACAACTCTCTTAGATGGAACACTCCTCTGGTTTGATGAGTGATGAGAATCACTTTTGTGAGCAGTATGAGTTCTTGAGGGTGGCTTCGTATGTGGTACAGATTGGGTCCTTACATGGGTACCACTGGATTCATTGAATTGCCTATCCAAAGCTCTTGTAACAGCATTTTCTATCAATGCCTGTAATTCTGCTCCTACTACGTTGACTCTGGAGGTGTCATGATTATCTCTGGGGTGACTGTTGACCTCGTCTGACCCAGCATGTAGCTTGATTGCTACATAAAATAATGATTTTTCAATTTATTCAGAGGTCTATAATAGTTTTATCATTCTAAATGATTTATTAATCATGGTATTAAGAAACCGTTTCGATTAATTTGTTAGGTATATATATATTCAGGATTTTTCATTATAAAAATCCCTAGGTATAATTAAAATATATCAATGGCAAAAAGGCCTAGTCATATGGACAGTTTTAAAATTTTTAAATCATGATCTTATAGGATCAAGGTATTGAGGTTCTACTTATAATTTATTACCTCTTCTTAACAGGGGGTCGAAGACCACGACTGTCTTTTGTCTTATATGACAATGAATATAGCCCGTCGACATTACATCCCTATTGGATGTTTAATATAATAAAAGAAATTGGAAGAATCCAATGCAAAGATGACTTATGCGATTTTATCGAATCACATTTTGCTAGGAGTAGTAACATGTTTTCAGATGTTAACAAGGATTTGAACCTTTTGAATAGGTTTTACCGTCTTGGCCATATTTAGAATGACATGTGGCTAGGTTTTACCTTTAAGATTCTTTTTTTATTTTTAACGCAGAACAATCCTAAATTGAGATGTTAATAAGGACCTGAATCTAATTTGAGGAACTACCATCTTCGCCCTGTCTTAAAATGACACATGGCTAGGTTTTGTCCTTTTTAGATTTTATTATTTTATTATAATGGTAGGTCTTAGAATAGGAATGTTATATTCATTTATTTCACATTTTATGTTTATGCATATAATTTAGCAAATATGAAAATTTAAATTAAACCATTCCACTACCAAAATTAACAAGTACAGATTTTCCCTAAACGGGACTTCTACAGAAATAACATGCCCGGGCATGGGCTTAAACAGAAATAACATACCCACGCAGGGGTTAACAGAAAGACATGCCCACGCAGGGGCATAATACAGAAAGACATGCCCACGCAGGGGCAGAATATAGAAACAAATGTCCACACAGGGACATGATTACAACACTAAAAACAAACAAACAAATAGAGGATTTAATGATCATTCTTGCTCTTTCCCTTGATTAAGTTCGCCAGACCCGTGAAAATTCCTCGGTTTTGCCTACGCCCTTCCCGAACCTCCTGCTGCACCTGACTCAACCTTTGAAGAATCTTCTGATGCTGCGGTGGCGATATTAGTGGCAGCTGCGGGGGTTGCTGATACTGCGGAGGTTGAGGAGGTGGCGGTTGTTGATACCCATATGGTGGGTACCCATAGGGTGAATATCCAGCTTGATATGGGACTCCAAAGGGCCCCTCGGGATGGAGAGCATTATAATCCCACGCTACCTGGTACAGGTCAACGTTAGCGTAGTTGTAGTTGGTGTGGGCCGGCTGCTCAAAGGGATTATACGCTGCCGCATCGGTGTATGTAGGTATAGGGTCGCCAAAGCCCAACGGTGGTGGCGCGACAGGCGCAGAGTTTACTTCCGAGACGGGGTTTGAAGGCCCACTCATCTGCGGGTCTTCATGGAGTGGCGGGTAGCGGCTACCACTTGAAGGTTGAAGGGTGCTGATGCGGACTCCCCCTCGTACGGACATCCGTGCGGTTGTTCTCCTACGCCTTGGTGGCTCCGGAGGCTGTTGCTGCACTGGTGGTGGTGGCGGAGTGACCGTTACAAAACGGGAATCCTCGGAGGGATCCTGCTGCTGCTGCGGTGAGTTTTGGTAACTGGGAGTAAACACCCAGTCGATCTGTCGGAACCTTTCCTCATAGCTGTCGGGACCATTATAAGGTGATCCAACAAAAGGTGACCCATCCGAAATTTTGATGGGGTAGTTAGGGGTTCCGGACGATGGCTCTGCGAGATCGGTGTCCTCGTCCATGTCCATCGCAGGTCGCCCGAGAAGTGGTCTTCAGGTCCTAGTGGGTTAAAACCCACTGGTTCTTCAAGGTAGTTTGCCGGGTTGAACCGACTCTGGAAATAGGGCGTTGGGTCATCAAAGGGTGAGTTGTGGCCCTGGAGAGGTATATAAGAATGGTGGGAATTTTGGGGCTCGTTTTCAGACTGAGGCCCAAAGGAGTTTTGAAAAGAAGGGGAGGAGCTCAGCGAAACTGAGCGCCTTGCGGGTTCAATATAGGTCCTCCAGTTATCTTGAGGACTCCGGCTAAGGAAATCTGACGGTGTTCGCCGGTGTGACGGCCCGGCCTCGTGATCGTTTGGGGCGGTGAGTGGCCCCTTCCCTCGTCCTCTTCCTCTCACACGCGGCGGCATATTCTTGTTCCTGTCAAAACAATTAGAAGAACAGAAAGAAATATAAAGGACAAAATTTACAAATAAAACAGATTTGGATTTGTCCTAAGTTCTTTGTCTAGACTCGAAAATTTAGAAATGTGCAATTGTGTAACTGAGATTAAACACAAAAGGCTAGTGTTTAATTCACTCAGTGTTGGCTCTGATACCAACCTGTCACACCCTGATATTTCCACGTATTACTGGTGGGCCCGGTGGGGAGTATCGTGACGTAGTTGATATCATCATAGTCAAACAACACAATTTTAAATGCACAGCGGAAGCAAAAATGAATCATATTACAAACCGAATATAAGTGATATCAAAGTATTACAACGGAATGTAAAAGATCCACAGGTGGATCAAAAAAAAAGGAAACATAGTTCATCAGATTTAAAATGCATCCAAGCTTGCGAGACTCTTATTGATGCTAAGGAGAGGCCAGCCTATTTCGAGTAGTACCTGCACTTAGCCTTTTTGGGAAAATACGTCAGTTTACACTGGTAAATACAATTAATTGACTCATTTTGAAAAGGTTTAAAAAAATTGATTTGAGTGCACAAGGCACAAAACATTTTATAACTTGGGATAATTATTTGTATATAAACTTGTAAAAGAATTACATGTTTGTTATACGTTCAGTAGCCCGGGCTGAACACCGGGTTAAAGATTAATAGACACACCACATGATATAGTCCCGCGGCGAGTTATTCTCGTAACCGGCGGTTACACCTTATTATTTATATATGCACTGGCGAGTGTACGCCTACACCCCGTGCTAAGGTCGTGGCCATTTCATGAATGATGCCAAGGATATCCGGGACATGGTCATTAACCCCCCCAAAGGTTTTAAGCAAACAAAACAATTTAAACGGGTCATTTCAATAAAGTAACCTTCATACGATTAAAAATTCAATGCCCGACCAAGCGGTATTTTATATATCGTACCCCAAGCCCGTATAAGGGAAAATAAGTTAAAAGTATTTACATGAGCAAGTATAATTCACAAACAGCAAGTGCAAATAGCTTTTACCGTGTCTCCTAATCTGGAACAAAGGTTTTTAATAACCTATTAGATTCCTAACGGGTCTTTAATTAAGCCTAAACTTAGACCGGTTAGTTTTAAAAGAAGATACGGTTCAAACGCACGATTAAGCGAAGACCGGAATAGAATGTGATTTAGACCCGACAAGTTTGGAGACTTCTGTAATATGGGTAAACTAAACACATTCTGGATTTTGAGACAAAAATGATAAGGTTTGACCCGTTTCGGCTAATTTATGCAAACTAGTTACATAAACTGCACCGAACGCGAATAATGCGTGACGGGTAACCAAATGATTCATGAACAGGTTTCCTAAGTTAATATGCCTTAAATATGTTGTGAGATCAGTAAGATATCTTCTATTATGCCCAAAATGGATATAAACACAAACTATGCCCCGTAGGGGTATTTTGATCATTTAAAAGGTTATAAAAGAGATTTAACATGATTCTGAGTTTCAGGTTTGATATAATCAGTAAATACACTTAAATTAATAGGTAATATCAGTAGGGTATTACATATATGTGAAATTTACCATTTATAACTAAACTATGCACCGTAGGGGCATTTTGGTAATTTCACATAAGCCTAAAAGGTCAATTATGGAAATCTGAGTTTAAAACTTTTGCTTACTGTTAAAAATATAAAAATTTACTGAAAATATCAGTAGGAATCAAACCTTATATGTTTAAAATAGTTTTAATACATACTATGCGTTAAAAACGCTTAAAAAGGCGATTTTGAGCTATTTCCGGGTTTTTAAAGGAAAGCTGATATTTTTATTATTCCAGAAGGCTCAAAATAATTTATTTATCATATATAATCAGTAGAAAATGGGTTGGTATCAAAATAATTTGTAAAACTCATTTTATAGGCCAAAAGGGCAAAACCGACAATTACCGAATCAAGCTTAGAACTCTATGTTATGCTCAGCCTAAAAATAAATAAAAATCTTCAAAAATCCCAAAATATTATATTACATCAGTGGGTAAAACGTTTGGTATCAAAAATTGGGTTTAGATAGGCTATATGCTAATTACTCCGTTTAATTAATAAAAAGCTTTTCATTTACGCTAATGAGCATAACTCCTAATCTAGTCCTCAAACTGATGTAAAATTTTAGGGACAAGTTTATAAATCAGTAACTAAGGTCTCTATTCTTTTATATTTTCAAAAATCATGTTTTAAGGTCATATGGGCATAATAGTCAACATATAGGCAATAAACGGAAACATGCATATGAATCGGATAACTAATGAACCATGTTGTATAATCACAGAGGGTTATACTAACATGAAACCTGGTCCAAATAAAGCTCTAAGGCATTTCTAAAACATGCTACATTGGGTCAGAACTGAAAGTCAAAGCAAAAGTCAAATTATGTGATCACCCGTAAAGCCTTAAATTTTGCATTTTAGGTCCCTGGTCCTTTCAAACGTGGTTTTGAGTTTATTTCTTACACTTTTGGCCCTTTAACTTGACTTTTAAGGGTTCCATGACATAACTAAATATTGTTAAGTCCTCGGTTAACTTTGTGATCACCCGTAAAGCCTTAAATTTCAACGTTGACGCTTTTAACCCCTCGTATACGAATATTGTCATAACTTTCTCATACTTTATCGAAATCTTGTGAAATTTTTATCACTTATTCTAGTGAGCATAAATATTCATTACAAAGCTTCGGGTTTCCTAAAAGGTCACTCAGAGGTATACTTTAAACATGTTGACACATTTAACCCCTGTAGTTTGTAATTCCTCACTTTCTCTCACAATTAGCTTCGTATGATCCATGACTCATTCGTTTAAGGGTGTAAACATCGTGTAGGGTTATAGTAAAGTATATTTATCCTTTGTTGACACTTTGAACCCTTATATTCACATACTTTCTTTGTTTGTCAACTTTAGTCCTTCATAAGTAATCTTTTACACGTTTAAAGCTCATGACACGTGTCGATACATTATTGGACATAAATTTTCGAGGTGTTACATGCCCCCCAATGAGTGCAGAGAATGTGCAAGGACTCCGAACCTTCGGTGAGGAGATTTTAGAAAGTAGCGAGAGGATGAGGCAGGTTGGAGAACGACTCGTCTGGAAGTACGACGAGCGTAATATGGAGTTCTGGATGAACCCATATCAGTGATGGTGATAGTAATAATATATATATATATATATATATATATATATATATATATATAATATGTATGGATGAAAAAAAAATATCTATATATAATGATAATATATCTATTGTAGTATAGACCACTTTGTTGTTAATGATGCATATTAGTATTGTAATTTTTTATTCCAGTTCCAGTTTGTATTAGATGCATATTATAAGAAAGAGTAAGTCGCAATGTACGACGTTTTTGACCAATATGTGTGTTGTGTGATTGTTTTCCTTAAATATTATCTTGTGATATTAATAATTGGCAAATGTTTAAAATTCAGATGGACAACGAAGTGAACCAGGAAAACCAGAATAACGATAACCAGAGTAACAATAACCCGAATAACGATAACCCGAACAACAACAATAATGGAAACCAAGTGGATAACAGTGCCATCCAACACATAGTAGCACAAGGGATAATAGATGTAATGCCATATATTATCAAAACAGTTAGGGAAGCCGATAATAAAAGTAACAATGGCAATAAACGACCCACTGAACCTGAACACAGTGTGAACAATGGACCCTTGCTTCAAGCACCCATTCCCAAAAGAAGAAGAACCATGTCTTATGGTTGTACTTATAAAGAATTATGGTCTTGTAAACCAATGGAATTCTCGGGCAATGAAGGGGCCGTTGCAGCTCTACGCTGGATAGAAAAGACCGAGTATGTCTTAAAAATAAGCAAGTGCGTAGAAGAAGATAAGATAAAGTTTGCCTCCAATCTGTTTAAGAACTCAGCCTTAGAATGGTGGAACACTATCCTCCAGTCTAGGGGAAGTGATAGGGTTTACAATATGGAATGGGAGGAATTCAAAAACATGGTAGAAAGGAAATTCTGCCCTCCCAATGAAAAAGAACAGATAGCAATAAGTTCCTAAACCTTAGGATGACTGGAGTAGATAGTAAAGGGTACACTACATTATTCTTTGAATATGCTAGAATAGTGCCAACCCTTGCATCACCAGAACCAGTATTAATCTCCCGTTACATCTGGGGATTAATCAGTGAGATTAGGCATGTAGTCAAGGCAGCTAGACCTCAAACTATAGAAGAAGCTGTAGAACCAGCAAACACCTTGACAGATGAGTTAGTGCGTACGCGAGAAGAAGACCAGAGAAGGAACCTAGCTCAAAGACTTACCCAAGAATTCCGTTATGGGAATTCCAACCGTGGGAAAAATGTAGGTTCTACCTCTGCACCTTACTGCAAGGCCTGCAAGAAGAAGCATTCAGGAAAATGCTCAACTTACTGCAATTTCTGCAAGATACCAGGACACAAGGAGGAAGACTGTAGGAAGAAACCTAATAATGGAATGTGCTTCAACTGTGGAGAAAAAGGCCATATCAAGCCAAATTGTCCGAAACTAGCTCCAGCCATGAACAACAAAACTACTAAGAATGCTAGGGCATTTGTTCTGACCGCAGAAGAAGCAAAGATGATTCCGGACGTGATAGCCGGTACGTTTTTAGTTAATGTTGTTTTTGCTAAAGTATTATTTGACTCTGGTGGAAACCAAAGTTTTATTAATACTTCATTTTGCAAACTTCTCAATCAACCATTAACTAAACATCCACAAGAATGTCTAGTAGAAACAACAAATGGAGAAACTATTAGGATTTCTGAAATCTTGTATGGAGCAAGAATAGAATTTTTAAACCAAAAGTTTATTGCAAACCTTTATCCAATGAATCTGGCAGGATTTGATGTTGTATTAGGAATAGATTGGTTAATAGCCAATGAAGCCAGTATTTTATGTGATTAAAAGTCAATTCAAGTAAATTCACCAAAAGGTGAAAAGATCACAATTAAAGGAGATAAGCCGTCTAGATCCACAAAATTCATCTCTGTAATGAAAACAACCAGTTATGTAAGAAAAGAATCATTAGTGTATTTGATTTCTATAATCATTAACACTAAAGGAAAAGAACTAAAGGATATTCCAGTAGTATCCCAGTTTTCAGATGTATTTCCAAAAGAGTTACCCGGACTACCTCCAGACAGGGAAGTTGAATTCAGAATCCACCTGCTACCTGGAACAACACCAATTGCCAAAGCACCTTATCGTTTGGCACCCGCCGAAATGCAGGAACTAAAGAAACAGTTAGACGAATTGCTGGAAAAAAGGATTTATACAGCCAAGTTCATCGCCATGGGGAGCACCGATCTTATTCGTTAAAAAGAAAGACGGATCAATGCGTATGTGCATTGACTACCATGAATTGAACAAAGTCACGATTAAGAATAGGTATCCATTACCAAGGATCAATGATCTATTCGATCAATTGCAAGGAGCTCGATTTTTCTCTAAAATCGATTTACGATCAGGAAATCATCAATTAAAGGTACAGGAAGAGGACATTCCTAAGACCGCATTTAGAACAAGGTATGGCCATTATGAATTTACTGTCATTCCATTTGGTTTAACCAATGCCCCAGCTGCATTCATGGACATGATGAACCGAATATGTAAACCATATTTGGATAAATTCATAATTGTCTTTATAGATGATATTCTCATTTATTCTAAGAGCAAAGAGGAACATGCAAAGCATTTGCACACACTTTTAAGTTTATTGAGAAAAGAAAAGCTTTATGCTAAGTTTTCAAAGTGCGAGTTTTGGTTAGAACAGGTACAGTTTCTTGGACATTTAGTTAATCATGAAGGAATTCATGTGGATCCCACCAAGATCAAGGCAATTACCAAATGGAAAACCCCTGAGTCACCAACCGATGTTAGAAGTTTCTTAGGATTGGCCGGTTATTATAGAAGATTTATTCGAGATTTTTCTAGAATAGTCATTCCCTTAACTAAGCTAACATGTAAATCTGTTAAGTTTGAATAGGGACGAAAATAAGAAGAAGCCTTTAGAATTCTTAAGCAAAGACTAACCAACGCACCCATACTAGTGTTACCAGAAGGAACTGAAGACTTTGTAGTCTATTGTGACGCTTCTAAGTTAGGTTACAGATGTGTGTTGATGCAACGTTAAAAGGTTATAGCCTATGCCTCTAGACAACTTAAGAATCATGAAGAGAATTATTCAACCCATGATCTAGAATTAGAAGCCATAATTTTTGCCCTTAAAATTTGGAGACATATCTTTACGGTAGTAAGTTTACCATTTTCACCGACAATAAGAGTTTAAGGTATGTTTTCGGGCAAAAAGAGTTGAATATGAGGAAAAGACGATGGATGGAAATTCTTAGTGATTACGATTGTAATATCCAGTATCATGCAGGAAAGGCAATTGTAGTAGCTGATGCTTTAAGTCGGAAGTATCATGAAAAGCCAAAAAGAGTACGTTCTCTTAAATTAAATCTACAAGTAGATTTAAATGAACAAATTAGAAAAGCACAAGAATCAGTAATCAAGGATGATACTGAAAAGTTGAAAGGAATGATTAAGGAATTAGAACAAGGAACCGATGGAATTTTGAAATTTCATAAGAAAAGAATGTGGATACCTAAATTAGGAAACCTATGCCACCGTATATTAGAAGAAGCTCATAAATCTAAGTATACGATGCATCCTTGAAATGATAAGATGTATCAGGACTTAAGAAAGAATTTTTGGTGGACAGGAATGAAAAAGGATATAGCAGCATATGTTACAAAGTGTCTAACCTGTTCACAAGTTAAAGCTGAACATCAGAAACCCTCAAGTTTATTGCAGCAGTTAGAAATGCCAGTATGGAAATGGGAATTGATAACAATGGATTTTATTACCAAATTACCCAAAACAAGAAAAGGTAATGATATAATCTGGGTGATTGTAGATAGGTTAACTAAGTCGGCTCATTTCCTACCAATGAAGGAAACTTTCAGTATGGAACAATTAGCTACACTATATGTCAATGAAATAGTTTCATTACATGGAATTCCTCTATCAATTGTTTCTGACAGAGATAGTCGTTTTACCTCTCATTTTTGGACAAGTTTACAAAAAGCAATGGGGACCAAGTTGAATCTAAGCATAACTTATCATCCTCAAATAGACGGACAAAGCGAAAGGACAATTCAGACAATGGAAGATATGCTTTGAGCTTGTGTAATTGATTTCGGAGGTAATTGGGACGATCACTATCGAAATTTCTTATAATAACAGTTATCACACAAGTATCAATGCTGCACCATTCGAAGCACTTTATGGATGAAAGTGCCGAACCCCAGTCTGTTGGGCAGAAATTGGAGAAAAGCAACTATCTGGACATGAGATAGTACAAGAAACAACAGACAAGATCATCCAAGTCAAGGAACTACTAAAAGCAACACGTGATCGACAAAAGAGTTATGCTGATAACAGACGAAAGCCGTTGGAATTTCAGGTAGGAGACAAAGTGTTATTGAAAGTCTCTCCTTGGAAAGGAGTGGTAAGATTCATCAAAAGGGGAAAGCTAAGCCCCAGGTATGCTGGACCTTTTGAGATTATTAGAAGAATAGGACCTGTAGCCTATCAGCTACAACTGCCAGAGGAAATGGCAGGAATACATGATGTATTTCATGTATCTAATCTCAAGAAATGTTTAGCTGATGAATCTATGATGGTACCTCTTAAAAACATAGAGGTAAATGAGCAGTTAAAATTTGTAGAAAAGCCTCTACAAATTGAAGACAGGAAAGTCAAGAATCTCAAACACAAGAGATTAGTTCTGGTCAAGGTGAAATGGGATTCCAAAAGGGGACCAGAATACACATGGGAGCTCGAATCAGAAATGAAAAGGAAATATCCACACTTGTTCCAGTAGATCTCGAGGACGAGCTCTAAAACAAGGTGGGGAGAATATAACAACCCTCCAAAATATATCCGACACCCTAAAAATATTTAGAATGTCCCAATATGTCCTAAAATACACTCCGTATATGAAAACCGAGTCCAAAATACGATATATAAATAAAAAATAAAATAAAAACAAGAAAAATGAGTCTGTCGCGGGCCGCGATAGACTGCCCTAAGGGCTACGCGGGGCGCGACAGATAGAAGATTAGGCTGCACCCTGTGCTGCCACGTGTCGGGTAGTGTGTCGAGGCTACGAGTGCTGACTGGTCATAGCTAGGCCCTACCCCCTAGGTCGCGGGCCGCGTAAGACCTCCCTTAAGTCTTCGCGGGCCACGAGGGACTGCGAAATCAACCCTATATAATGGGAGCTCAGGCTTTCAGTCCCAGTAGCTCACACACTTTCTTTCTCTCGAAATTCTATATAGCCAAAGTGCTTTTCAGGTATAATAACCCCCTAAATAACGAAGTTCTGCCCCGTTGTAAGTATCATAACCCCGGTAACGTATTAGATACGTTGCCTGATTGATCCAGAGTTCCGTAACGGCTGTCGAGGTTCTGCCCGACGTAGTCGTTGGAATGTCGTCTAGGGGAGGGTATTACTAATGTAAATATTGGGTTATTATACTAACGCGTGTGCATTTGTGTATTTAATAGATAATCACCAGGAAATCCTTAAGGAAAACCCTAAGACAACAATGTGAGTAATCTCCTTTTTGCAAACTGTTTTTACAAAACGTCACTTAATTAATACTATATTAAACAATGATTGAGTATTCGTATTCTACAATTATCGTCGGTATGTTGGGGTTTTGTATACAAAATTTGTTACTACCTTGCGAGGAGTAACATGACCACAAGTCGGGTTGACAGTACCGTGGGTGGTAATTAAAGTAGATGGAAACAAATGTAATTGCGCGACCGCCCTTAATACTGTACAATGGTTTTACTTAACTTGATTAAACTGAGATTCACTCACCAGTATTTCCCACTGACAAAATGTTTTTAAACGCGTTTCAGGTAACAAAATGTGAAAGCCAAATAGAAGCCAGCTGGACAGCACTGAAGGCTTGGAAAAAGTGGCTATAACGTTACCTAAAATAAAGAGATGTTTTATTAAATAAAATAGGGTTTATCCCTATGAAAATGTGTGTAATTAAAACTTGGGATTATTCCCACGTGTTTAAAATTATGAAAGTGTGGTATTTTACTCTGATAAAATATTTCCTAACTACGATCCTGATGTGACTTCGCTGCCAAAATGATAAACCTAGATACCACCGAAACTGGCCGCGGCCGCCCGTTCCCGGGTTGGAAAGGGGACGGGGGTTGCAACAGAGTCACCTTCATCCGCTAAAATATTTTTGTAGTAATAATTTGCAATGGACGAGGAGGAGGTGGGAAAATCCATTTATTTTATAAAAAAGGGTGTGTAAAAAACTTGATGTTTGATGTTGTAGGTGAGTGTTTTTTGATGTGATTTGTATAAAATGGGTGAAGATTGCTTGGTATTTATATAAAAGTTAAATTAAAAAAAAAGAAGGTAACCGTTTACATGACCATTGCCAACGGTCTATTGGCCAATTCAATTCATCAACAGCGTGGAATAAAGAACGCTCCAGCCAATTTTTTGCTCAACAATACCCAGGGGCGGTTACCATGGCGTTAGGGGGCGTTTTTTGGGATAAAACGCCCAAAAACCTGCCACTACGGGTGATCTTAGGAGGCCGTATATGATTTTTTGTTAAAAAAAATAAAATTCAAATTTGAGTATATAGTGCGAAATTCAAGATGGAGAATTAATTAATTATTATAAAAAATATATGATGACGCACATACTTTGATGGTGTTTTTTTTAAATGACACAAATATTTGTCATAAATTCTTTAGCTTTCATAAACGATAACATTTTTTATAACACACGCTATTAGGAAAGGTCATATCTCATGGAGAAATATCCTCCCTTCATTATATTCTTTAATGTGTATTTATTTAGTCAATTTGTATTCTTGTATAGAGGAGTAATTTTCTCCTCCATAGTTGCCTTGTATCTCTATTTAAAGAGTTTGTACAGAATGTAAATTCAAGTTGAACCATTGTGAAATAATATGGTATCAGCCTAACAACATTCAAGATCCTTTTCTTTCTAGCAAACACCTCTTTCTTCTCCTTTTTTTTTCTCTTCCTGTCGCCATCCCTCCATGGCTGCCGATCCTGCTTCTCTTCCTCTCCATTCCCTCAGTCATCTTGTCCACATCAAGCTAACCTCCACCAATTACCTCACATGGGAGAAACAAATTACTCCTGTTCTTTCTTACCTCCAACTTGTCGGCCACGTAACCGGAACCACCCCATCTCCACCCGAAACTACCACCACCGATAACAAAACCGTGCCAAATCCCGACTTTATTGATTGGCAAATAGCTGATCAGAAAGTCCTACTTCTTATTAACTCTACCCTAATCGAAGAAGTAATGGCCGAAACTATCGGTCACACCACGCCCAACTTGTCTAGCCGATGCCTATAGCCACTCCTCTATTGAACGAATCCACACTCTCATAGACTCCCTTAGAACACTTCAAAAATGAACATCTTCGGTCTCGGAATTTGGTCGAAAATTCAAAGCCATCGCCGACCAACTTGCGGCTATAGGCCATCCGATAAGTGACGAGGACAAACGCCATTGGTTCCTTTGAGGACTAGGCGCTTCGTTTGAAAAATTTTCCACTTCTCAACGAACCATTTGCCCGGCTCCTTCATTTCGTGATCTCTTGGCTAATGCTGAGAATCAAGAGATGTTTGTTCAACAATTGCATGGTTCTCAACCACCTCAGGCCGCGTTCTATGCCCACCCAAACAAAACTTCTCATACTCGTCCTTCTTCTTCTCGTGGAAGAGGTCGCACCTCTTCTTCACGTGGCCGTACTTCTTCCTACACCAAAAGACCTCCACATTGCCAACTTTATCGCCAAACCAGTCACTATGCGAGTTCATGTCCTTAACTCGCCTCTTTCGCCAAAAAATCGGTTCCCCTTGATGCCAATCTTGCCGATGCTTTTCATGCTCAATGTAACATAGCCTCCGACTCTCCTGATTGGACCACTGACTCAGGTGCTACAACACATATGTTACCCTTAAATCATGGTTTACATAATTCTAAATCCCACAATGGTAGCCTTCGTGTTACGTTTGGGAACGGAAAATCATCTCCCGTTACTCACATTGGGAACACTAATTTAAATGAATATATAACTTTACAAAATGTCTTAGTAGTTCCTAATTTAACAAAAAATCTTCTATCAATTAGTAGATTAACGAATGATTCTCCGGTTGATGTTTTATTTTCTAATGATTTTTTCCAAATTCAGGACCGAAAAATGGCGGAGGTTCTAGCCAAAGGCACGTGCGAAAATGGTCTCTATGTTCTCACCCAAGGTCACAAGTCTCTAGTTGCTGCGCTTTCTGCATCGCTCTTGCGTGCATCATTTAATAAATGCCACAATCGATTAGGACATGTTTCTTTTGATACAATTTCTACTTTGATAAACTTGGTCGTCTTTTTGTTACATCTATATTACCCAAACCAGGATTATGTGAATCTTGTGAATTATCAAAAGCAAAACGTCTACCATTTATTGAAAATCCAAAACGCGCACAACATGTCTTAGACTTAATCCATTGTGATCTTTGGGGACCCGCATCCGTGCCTTCCAAGGATGGTTATCGGTACTATGTCATTTTCATTGATGACTATTCCCGTTTCACTTGGTTCTATCCTTTAAAAGCCAAATCGGAATTCTTTGCCATACTCACCACTTTTTTAACCTTTGTTCAAAATCAATTCTCATCAAATGTTAAGGTTTTTCAAAGTGATGGTGGCACCGAATTCACCAATCACCAACTGCAAACATGTTTTCAAAAATAAGGCATCCATCATAGATTATCGTGCCCTCACACACCCGAACAAAATGGGAGAGTCGAACGAAAGCACCGTCATATAACCGAAACCGGTCTAGCCATGATGTTCAATGCCAATGCCCCACCCAATCTTTGGTTTGATGCTTTCACTTCCGCTACCTACATTATATATCGTCTACCCACAAAACTTCTAGACAACAAATATCCGTTTCAAGTTCTATTTAACCAACCACCCACTTACTCCAACGTGTGTATTTTTGGTTGTCTAGTCTTTCCTTACCTTAGAGACTATACAAAAAAAAAAACTCCAACCAAGAAGTGCTCCTTGCATATTCATTGGCTATAGTCCTAAGTATAAAGGCTTTTGATGTCTCGAACCAACATCGGGTCGGGTCTACACAACTCGACATGCAAAATTTAACGAAGACATCTTACCTTTTCATGACAACTCCACATCCACCAATACTACCAATTTACCTATCACCAATTTTGAAGAAAACATACCCGCCATTACCACTTCCCAAAATCCCTCACCAAATATCACACCAACATCTAACCAACACAAATCCCTCCCCACCGCAACATCAGTCAACTTCCACACCCTCATTAAATAACCAAACCATAAACTCTCATCCCATGACCACTCGGTCAAAGGATGGGATCTTCAAACCGAAACACCTCTCTCACCTTTCACCTTTCACAACTCACCACCTCTCCTCTACATCACTCGCTATTTTATTCTCATATCCCAAAAGGCATCAAATCCACTCTCAAAAATCCCAAATGGGTTCAAGCCATGCATGACGAACTCAAAGCTCTTCAAGAAAACCAAACTTGGACTCTTGTTCCGCGTCCCATTAACAACAACGTCATTGGATCTAAATGGATCTATAGAATCAAATATAAATCTAACGGATCCATCGACCGCTACAAAGTACACCTTGTGGCTCAAGGATTCACAGAAATACCGGGGCTTGATTTCTCTCATACCTTTAGTCCCGTTGTCAAATCTTCCACCATCCGGGTTGTTCTTAGTCTCGCTACGATCCATAAATGGAATCTCCGTCAATTAGACGTCAATAATGCGTTTCTAAATGGTCATTTAACCGAAACCATCTTCATTGAACAACCTCCTGGTTTTGAAGATTCCAACAGACCTAATTATGTGAGTCAACTCAATAGTGCTCTCTACGGCTTAAAACAAGCACCACGTGCTTGGTTCCACCGATTAAGATCTTTTCTTCTTAATCGCGGCTTTATCAACAGTCGAGCCAATACATCCTTGTTTGTTTACAAACACCAAGGCATCTTAATTTATCTCCTTGTTTATGTTGACGACATCATTATTACTGGAAATAATGACATTTTCATCAACAACTTCACAGCTTCTCTAAACAAGGAATTTAAAATAAAAGACCTTGGCTTGCTAAATTTTTTTCTCGATCTCGAATTCCACCACACCAAATCGGGTCTTTTCCTAAATCATTCAAAATATGCTCATGACATTCTCACCCAAGCCGGTTTACTGGACTCCAAACCGGTTGCCACTCCTCTCACATCCAAAGATGTCTTCACTTCCCAAGGCCAACCGTTTCATGATCCTACCCTGTATCGTTCCCTGGTAGGTGCTCTCTAATATCTCACCATCACTCGTCCCGATATCTCCTATGCCGTCAACCAAGCTAGCCAATTCCTTCAAAATCCCACAACCAATCATTTCCAGTTAGTAAAAAGGATTCTTCGTTATGTTAAGGGCACTTTATCACATGGTT
This sequence comes from Helianthus tuberosus, assembly GCA_030545235.1. Taxonomy (NCBI): domain Eukaryota; kingdom Viridiplantae; phylum Streptophyta; class Magnoliopsida; order Asterales; family Asteraceae; genus Helianthus; species Helianthus tuberosus. The sequence goes on along the minus strand of CM060447.1, from coordinate 77,736,811 downwards.
TAACATTTGATCGTCCACCTAACACTACTTTATTAGGTTTTCAGATGTAAATTGGGCTCGCTGTATAGACACTCAAAGGTCCACCTACGGCTATTGCATCTACTTAGGAGGAAACTTAGTGTCTTAGAGCGCTAAAAAGCAACCAACGGTGTCACGATCCAGTTGTGAGTCAGAATATCGAGCAATGGCGAACACGGCAGCAGAAATTATTTGGTTAACTAACCTACTTCGGAAACTTCATGCTCTTCCACATGGGCGACCAACTCTATTATGTGATAACAAGAGTGCGTTGTTCTTAAGTCAAAATCCGATCTCACACAAAAGAGCGAAACACATTGACATCGATTATCATTTCGTTCGTGAATTAGTAACCGCCGGGAAGCTTCACACAAAATTCATCTCAACAGATAAACAAGTCGCAAATATTTTTACCAAGAGTTTACCAAAACCGTTGTTCGAAAAATTTAGAACAATGCTTCGTCTTGGACCACCTCCAACTTGCATTGACGGGGGAGGGGGGTGGTTATTAGGAAATGTCATATCTCATGGAAAATATCCTCCCTCCATTATATTCTTTAATGTGTATTTATTTAGTCAATTTGTATTCTTGTATAGAGGAGTAATTCTCTCCTCAATTGTTCTCTTGTATCTCTATTTAAAGAGTTTGTACAGAATGTAAATTCAAGTTGAACCATTGTGAAATAATACACGCTTTCGCATGTTGTAAAATTAGTGTGTGTCATAGTTCGTGTGTCATTAAGAACCTTTTTTCTAATAGTGTAAATCATCATGGCACCTTCATTGGGCTGTTTATATTGATTTAATCATGTAGTGGATTACACATGCTTCTTCTAACCAACTGGGGTAGCCCAGTTGGCCAGTCCCACCCTTTCTCTCCCCAGAGACCCGGGTTCGACTCCAGGGATGGTCACCAGCCACCCACCTCTTCCATGGGGAAACGGATCGAATCGGTATAGGGTATTAACCCCCAGGTGGCTATGGGACTAAGCTAACCTGCGGAGTGACACACTCCGGCGGTTGGGAGGACCGTGGAATACCCCCCCCCCCCCACATGCTTCTTCTCTAGGGATGGGATTGGTGCACTACTCGTATCTATACTCGTACCGATACTGAAAATACGGGTAACAAATCTGAAAAATTATGCATCAACTACCATACTGAATATATTGGTATGGTATGGGTACATGTACGGGTATCGACACTAGTATTTCGGTACGGTACCTGTTTTGGTACCATTTTGTTTTTATTTTTTTATTTTGTGAGCACTCGTACGTGTACCAAATATCTAAAATTGGTACAAGGACCAATACCAACGAGTACCAAATATGTAAAATCGGTACGAGTTTCAATACGAAAGTGGTATCAAATAGGTAAAATCGATACGAGTATCATAAATACCATAATACGAAATAAAGCATGATATAAAAAACCTAGTGTAGTTCTATATAAAATTCGGTACCAGTGCCATTTTTTATCCGTACGGATACCGAAAATATTGAATATCGAAATCAGTAAAACTAGATACCGATACATGTACTTAATACCCAAAATCGATACGGGTACAAATACCGATCGGCTACGATACGAGTACTTAGGAAAAAAATCTCATCCCTATTCTTATCTATTGTTTTGTTTAATCGTTAAATATGTTCCTATGCAATATATTTGCCTAAACTAAACAAAAAAACATGATCACATGGATACTATTTTATTACAAATACTGATACGGCTACGGTACGAGTTTAATAGCTTTCTTTATATCTTAGGGGCTGTTTGGTAACATCTGAATGGTTAAGTGCTGAACTAGTAAGAGGTCTGAACCATTAAGTGATGAACCAGTAAGAGGTCTAAACCATTAAGTGATGAACCAGTAAGAGGTCTAAACCATTAAGAGCCTGTATAATGCTTAACCGTTCAAAGGAAAATGCCTGACCAATTCAGATTATAGGTCTTAACCATTCAGACTCTGTATAATGCTTAATCATTCAGAGGCAAATGTCTGAACCATTCAGACAACTTCTCGTGAAACAAACAGTCTGAACTATTAAGTGTTGAACCAGTAAAATGTCTGAACCATTAAGAGCCTCATTAAGAGGTAAACAAACAGCCCCTTATTGTCTTTTTTTTAATGGCAAGGCTTGCTCCTATTTTATTACACCAGTAATTCTATAATATTCACTATTAACCATGATTGAACCTGAGGCATCTCGCCTGAGAGGCATATGCCTCCACCAAGTAAGCTAATCCCAAATTCACATGTTATTGTCTTATTGAATTGGTTGAACTTTGTTATATTTGTTAGCTAGCTTTGAATATTCATCGCATTGCATTTTGTTGAATTTTATTCCATTGTCCATTCCTTTGTACTACTTACTGACTTATTGCACGTAGAATGACATTTTCTTGAAGGCCCGATCACATAATTGAATGCACTAAGAGGAGATGGGGCATCCCGTTATGAAGGGCTGGCCACGTGTTCTTCTCCGTGATACACCACCGCCACTGCAACTTATAACGCGTTGACATGGCCACGCGTTGCCATGATCACGAGTGAAGATGTTTGTGGTGCTGCACATGTTCGATGATGGAGATGAGTGTGTGGTGACTGATGGGCATTTCCACTAAAATTCATCACTAGTGATGGAATAAAGCTCAATGACGTGGCGGAACTTGATTGGATGTTGTGAGTGATGAAATATCATCACTAGTGGAGCGCCCCTATCCCCTAATAGGTTAACATAGGTAGGGATATGAAAATTACTGCGAAAGGGTGTAGTATGTGGCCCAAATTTGATTCGCTTATGCCATATACGATTATGTCTATGTCATCTAAATTAAGAATAATCTTTAGTTGACGATCGTTTAACTCTTGAATAAACGTAAAATAGAAAATGATTTCTTTGTTGTGTAACAACTAGCCTATTACCAATATAGAGATAAGAAAAGAGAGAATGAGAAATAGATATCTTATTGATGCATCATACAAATACAATAGCTAGTATTTATAGGGCTTGACATTAATACAAATACATTAAGGGGATGGGAGTTAAGCATGTGGAAAGTCACAATATTATAACTCATTCATAACACTCCCCGTTGACTATCCACATGATATATTATTCTTTAATACGCTTGGTGATGCTGCCTCGTTAAAAACCTTGCTAGGAAAACCCAGTGGGACAAAACCTCGGCTAAGGGAAAAAGAGTGCAGCGCGCATTTTCTCCCCTTGATACTTTTGGATCAGATATGTTGCCTTATTAAAAACCTTTACTAAGAAAACCCAATTGGACAAAACTTAGTCAAGGGAAAAAGAGTACAACTTGTATAAGTCTCCCCCTCATTTTAACATGTATCCTTTAAGTGACGTGTGTCCATCTTCCTTGAATGTAGAATAAAGCCTTTGTAGCGATTGATGTGTTGCTTGATCCCGTAATATGCAATCCTGTATGTCGAGCAATGTTGTATAATCTTCTAACGAGATTTTAGGTGCCTCCTTCCAAAAATTATCATTTGTCCACGACTGTGTTTTGTTACATTTCTGCATCTACAAGACTAACCAAACTTGTTTTGATGGGTTAGTAAAATATAATCAAATATCGTTTATACCTGAAATACTTCTTTGAACTCATTCCAATGTCTCTTCGCTTGACACAAGTTATATCATGACAATAATCTCAAGTGAAAGATATTATAACCATACATAGCTAGCAAAACATATTAATGCACTTATGCATTTAACGATGGTACTTCTAGAATGAGAATCTCTACTTTGATAGGAGATGATAATAGGCATTTCTTATAACAAATGACTTAACAACCTTTAACATACTTTAAGGTTCAACTATGTCCATACTAAATATCCAAACATCATCTTCTAGATGTACTTGGGGGATTGGTAAAATATAATTACATATATACGCGAACTGCAGTTCGAGTAATAATTAGACCGTGCCAAGGGCATTCAAAAATTCTGCCTCTAAAAGCTCGACAATTTCTCTCGATGATGCCTAGACATCATCACTGTAAACTGTGATTATAGTGAACTTTTAAAAGTAGAACGTCGATAAAACATGGCTAATTTAATCGAACTTATATCCCTCTTTATGCAAATATCTCAAGTTGTATAACACTCAATCTAACTATTTTAGTCCATACATATTATATGAACTTGATATAGTACGTTCTTGAGGTTTTGACATCATTAATGCTTCTAGCATTATCAATCCATGAGGGAATTCTTTCCATCTTATCCAAATATGCATTTGCTTTCACTCTTAGAATTTTTGCTATATAAACTTGCCCTTTTAACACATAGATATCTATATCATATGCAAAAATATCAAGAACACTTGCTTTTATCTCCAAAATTCATATTGTACCATGTTTGTACACAGTGTACATTGAGATACCATAATAACCAGGTACACATTTTCTATGTATGTTTATTGGAGTATTGGTGCACTATAATTACATCCATAAGATGTTTCAATTAACCTCTTAAGCACTCAAATGCTTTAGGATACTCATGGGAAATTCCAATTATATTCAATTCAATAACATATACAACATGTATATGTATTCAGATCTGAATTTATATAATAATCATAATATTCTCGAGAACTTATTTTATATGACTTAGTATCAAGTGATACATAACTTTCATATGACGCGTGTCAATTCTCTTTTATATATTACCAGACTAATAAGATATTGGAAAGTTAATGCATCCACCACTAGAGAATAAGTTTTCTCATAATCAATCATAGGTCTTTGTGAAAATTCTTGTGCCACCAGTTTTGACTTATATCACTTAATTTGATTTTCACATGATTCACATAAAAGACATTTTTGTATCCAACATATTTTACAACTTAAGTTGTATGGACTGTTGGTCCAGAAACTTTCCATTTCATTAGAGAACTAAACTCTGCCTTATTTGCATCTTTCTATTTTGGCCAATCATTTTTTAATATTCATTCATAGGCAGATCTTAAATCTTGATCCTTATCATTTAATCATTTTTAAGCGCTACATTATATACAAAAGTATAACGATGTCGATTTTTATTTCGATTTCATGCATATCTTAGACATGATACAACTTATCGAGATCTCTTTATTTTCAGGTACCTGAGGTTCTTCTTGAACCATCATGTCTATTGTCTCTTCAGGAGATCTTATTACTATAATCTCGAATTGACCATCTTAATTACTTTCTCCAATTGTCGAGGAATTTTATTATAGGAATCAACTAGTCTAGCACGCTTTTAGGCGTGCAATAGACTAATTACAAAAATATGTGGTTGTCCTCTTGGGAAACAAATATAACTGGAGCATAAGCAGTTGATTATGTGACTTACTTAGTCACTCTATTTAGGTCAGTGAACTTGTCTGGTAATTTGTTCTTTAATATTGGTAAATGAATTATACTTTAAACTTCTAGTTCATAGTTTATAGTCTGAGGATCAAGATGACATGATAATTCATTTCACTTTTCACTTTCCAACTGCTTGTTATCTCCCCCTAATGTTGGGAACATTCATTCACTAAAGTGAAAACCAATGAGCCATAAACAAATTTCTCACTATGGCTTTAAGTATTCAATCATAGATGATTGTTTATACCCAACATATTCTCAAACTTTTTAGAAGTCCTATCTTTGTGCAGTGTGGTGGATGAGTTTCAATATATGTCGTACAACCAAAATATTTGACGAGACATCTTTGGTTCCTGACCAAAAAACCAACTGTATGGGGAGAACTATAACTTATTGGCTTGATGTGAATTGATGGTACTATATATAAAATTACATGTACCTAAATGTTTTTTTTCTCATGATCTTTGGCTTTGTAACCAATAGTAGATGTTTAGTGATCATCTCAACAATAGCACTTATTCCAATGATCGTTAATAACTTGGGAATCAAATTCACTATTATGAAATAAATATACTAATCTGGATTAATATGCTTGCTATCACATTAGCTAAGCCACAATCACACAAGCTTCAGGTTGTGGATTTGATAACCATTTAGACAATGCATCGATTTAAAAAAAAAAACTAAATGGTATCATGTTGGGATATGCATAACCTTTAATCGCTTCCAGAATATTTAGGTATACACACCCTCGTTTATTTTGAAAATATATAATTTCCCTTGAGAGCAAACATTACATGCTAATTATTATCTTGAAGAATCTTCTAGTTCTTCATTATGTTTCACATCATCATTGACTCGGTGTGGTCTAACCGGTCATGCCAACTAATTAAATAATTATGATCCATGAAATTCTGGTTTATGATCGTATGTGTATTACTTGCTCGTATGTAATACAAAACGTATGATACGAGAGAATATATTATAACTTCAAAGTTAAAACCATCACGTTATGCAATCACTCCTTAGTTTGCCACTTTTGGAGGTCCATCTCATTATTAAAATGGCCATCATTACAATTCTTATAGTCAATCTCATCATTACAAATGACTCAATTAGGTCCATCATTACATTTACAATGATTAATATATAATCACATTCACTTTTGGGAATGAAGTAGAACCAAAACAAGCTTAATAGCTTTTCAGTATTTACTAGGTCACATGAGTATAAAATCATTTCATTTTTTCATAACTCTTATAATGATATTGCTACTTTAGGAACATATGTCTCAAGTGTGACAAATGAAAAGAATTTAATTGATTTTTCCTTGTAAATAATGTTCTCTTTTTGCTTACCATCAATTGAGAAGTAGTTGAGTCATATAAGATTTATCAATCTTATATCTTACGACCTTTATAACGATCATTGTATAGTCATCACATTATTTACATGGTTGATCTCATTACATGAGCATCATAACAATTTCCTCAATTACCATGATTACGAACTTTACACCAATTATTATATCATCACATTCAGTTCAGGGAATGGATTATAACCATACAACTATCATGGTGACATCATTACAATTTTCTTAGTTATGTATATGATCATAACCTTTGAATTGATCATTATATCATCACATTCACATCAGGGAATGGATTAGAATCACATAACTTTCATGATCGCATCATTACCATTTCTTCACTATGTACATAATCATGACCATTATACCGATCATTTTATCGTCACATTCACTTCAAGGAATGGAATAGAGTCACACAATTTTTATGGTGACTGGTTCAAACCTTATATAGTCAAAAGTGCATTTGAGGTTTGACAAGTGGAAATTGTTTTATTCAACCTTATTATACATAAGCTTCTCATTATATGACGTAAATCAATAAGTAGTTATATGACTAAGACAATAAAATTTATAGGTCGAAAATCTTACAAGCTTCCATAAATTTAAAATGAGCTTTTGTGAGACCCATACTTCATATATCATGTCTTTAGTTCAATTTATTTCAAATAAGCGGGTCTTTTAAGCATGCTTATAAACTTTCATGGGAATCACAATAATACACAACTTTGGTCTTTATTAGCCTTATTCAGTAATATCTATATAAATACTTAAAAGACATATCATAACTAAAAGTATAAAGTAATTAAGCTGAAAATCAAGTATATCTTGAGAACACAAATACTGAGTTATATCCCACACATAATAAATAACTTAATTATAAAAAGCAAGATTCATTCATATTAATAATATAATAATTAAATAATTGAAAGCTTTCGTCAAAACTTTTCATATTAATACTACAATTAAAAATAAACCGAGATAATGAATATTCATTTATTTGTTGTGATAAATCCAATTTAATAAATACCGATTGTAACTTTTCATCTTCCATATTTTAGATCAAAAGCCAACCACCTAAGATAACCAAAACCGATTGCCTAGTCCCATAAGATTTCCCAATGAGAAAACTAAAAGGAATTCGAGTGGGTTTTAAATTGATCGAACAATAAATATTCATGGTTGTAAAGAAACCCACATCATATCAAACCGATCAAAATAACACAATAATAAGGACAATGCAAAGTGAAATATATATGCATTTAACCTTAATCTAATTCTAGAAACAAAGAGGTGTACCCATGTTGAAAGAGAGAAAAAAAAACATACACACACTCTTAACCTTGATGATAATTCAAACGCAAATTGCATAACAGGAAAGAAAAGTTGCATACATAGATGACAGGCTACTGGTTCATTTTTATAGGTTATAAATAAATGTTAAAATTTTGTATAAACCTAACGCGGCGTTTGTTAAATAAAACTTCGAATCCCTTCCAATAATCAAGTTCTGGTTTCTAATTTAAATCTAAATTATACTTGCTTAAAATGTTGTATTGAATTATACACAGATAAAATCTCAAAGTATAAAATAGTTATAGCAATCAATTTATATTTATTTGTTAAACATTCAATAAAAAGAAACTTAATTGATAAATATCATTGGTTTTAAATGGGCATTAATTCATGAAAAAAAATTGTGGAGGAGAACTAGTTGCCCAAGACCTGATTGTAAATCAAATTGAAAACAATTTTTGTTTAATATATTGTCCAGTTTCCCATCAAATCTTATAGAATGATAATAACAAAAAAATACGATTTGGTGAATCATACACAATTTATAAACGTAATAGAATTTTATAAATCTTAATTTAACCCAATATTATATGAGTTACAATATATATAAATTAGTTTGGTAGATTTAATAGATAAACAAAACAAATCTCTAGCACAACCAAAAATAGTATGAATTACAATATAGTTTGTGTTTAAGATCATGAATAATAAGTTGATTAGACAATATCCACTTACCTTATGATGATGCGATTCGACTCCAAAGCAATTCGTGCTGATAACGTATTGTGTAACAACTAGCCTATTACCAATATAGAGATAAGAAAAGAGAGAATGAGAAATAGATATCTTATTGATGCATCATACAAATACAATAACTAGTATTTATAGGGCTTGACATTAATACAAATACATTAAGGGGATGGGAGTTAAGCATGTGGAAAGTCACAATATTATAACTCATTCATAACATTCTTATTTTTTTAAGAGAAAAATGCTCGGATAGTCCCTGTGGTTTCGCATTTTTTCACCTATAGTCCTCAACTTTCTAAAACTACTTGAATAGTCCCCAACTTTTCATTTTTTGTTCCCGGATAGTCCATGGGTCTAACTTCAGTTTGTTTTCTCTGTTAAGTGGGTGTGAAATGACCAATTTACCCTTTCCTTTAAAAGGCCAAACCACATGGACTATCCGGGCATCTTCTTCAAATGGCCTTAGTTCTCTAACCCTAATCTAAATACACACATACATCCACAGACACACCACAACTCAGCCAAACACACCTGCTCCCCTCGAGTTTCTCCGACAAACCCCTCCCCTCTCTGGTGGAATCGGAGACGATGCAGGTGGATTCTCCGACGAAACACCCCTGCACCCCTGTTACTCCGACGACCTCACCACCCACACCCCTTTTCCCTCGAATTTGCTAGACGGCAGCAACGACGGTGAGAAGGAATCACGACGGCGGCAACGACGGTGGTCGCACGGACGGCAGCGACGGCAGGGGTGGCCGCCTCATTTCAGTTTGGTTCGACCCGATTCCGGTGCGGTTCAGGTTCCAGTTTTGATTCGGGCTCTAGCTCAGTGCAGGTCACAATTTGAATTCTCAAAAACACCTTTTGAAATCTGCCAGTTCACCTCCGTTCCCATTGTTAGGCCTCTGCTTCCCCTGATAATATAGTGAGCCTTTCACTCATCTAGAGAGAGAGTAATTCATCACTTCTAGAGAGAGAAACCGAGATATTATCTCCTCTCTCTCTCTCTCTTACTTCAATTACAGTTCTTCATCAATCAAGCATTCATAACATCAACGGTTAATCAGTTATGGCAAGCAATTACTTCGGTGTTTTCGTCTTAGATCCATGGCTACAGAATCAGTTTACACAAGTCGAGCTTAGAAGCTTGAAATCGCATGTAAGTAGCTACGATTCGTTGATTTTCTTTATGTTAATCGGTGATAATTTTGCAAATTCGTGTTCAATTTCATTGCATCAGAGATTTTGCTGCATTTATTGTTTCGATGAGGTGTTTTGTTCTGTTTTTTTTTTTTTTTTTTTTTTTGTGTTAATCGGTGATAATGAGAGTTTGAGATCGTGTAACAGTTTAAATTTATGTTTAATTTCATCGCATCTGAGTGTTTGTTGCATTTATTGTTCTGGTAAGGATTATGGCAGTTCAGGTGACTGTGGTGGTGATGGTGGAGGGTGGAGGAGGGTGATGGTGGGTGGAGGTTAAAGATGAAGTGTGGTGGTGGGGTTTTTCTCAAAAAATGAAGAAGATGCCAGGATAGTCCCTGTGGTTTAGCCTTTTAAAGGAAAGGGTAAATTGGTCATTTCACACCCACTTAACAGAGAAAACAAACTGAAGTTAGACCCAGGGACTATTCGGGAACAAAAAATGAAAAGCTGGGGACTATTCAAATAGTTTTAGAAAGTTGGGGACTATAGGTGAAAAAATGCGAAACCACAGGGACTATCCGGACATTTTTCTCTTTTTTTAATCTACCACTAAGTTTTAGTCGATGATCATTTTAACTCTTGAATAAACGTACAATAGAAAATGATTTCTTATTTTTTTATTATCGTACACCACTAAGTAATTATCTTGTGTTTTAATTTAACTAGGTTTTAATGCTGCACGCCGCGTTGCGACGCGATAAAACTAAGTCATTGTAAAACTATTTATTGCGACTAAATACTTGGTTGTTATTAAAGTTGTGCTATTTAGGTGCTGTTTGTTTTTGTTTATAACATCTGCAAAATGCTTATGTCTGCAGGCGGACAGACATAAGATGTTGAAGACTGTTTGTTTTTTTTTTTAAACAGATCTACAAATAGCTTCTTTCATCTTAAAAAAAAGCTCAGAACCTTTGCTTCAAACATCTTCACAAAACCTAATCCAAACACCTCACACCACAAAAACTTCTCCCCTGCCACCACCACCACCTCCGCCACCACCACCGCACCACCTCCGCCACCACCTCCACCACCACCATCGTCAAAACCCACCACCACCAAACCCATCACCACCAAACCCATCCGTGAGAGAGAGAGCGCGTAGAGAGAGAGACATGTGAGAGAGAGAGAGAGACCTGTGAGAGAGAGAGTGAGATCTGTGAGAGAGAGAGAGACCTGTGAGAGAGAGAGAGAGAGAGAGACCTGTGTGATGGCGGAGGTGGTGCGGTGGTGGTGGTGGTTGTAGAGAGAGAGAGTGTTTTGTGAGAGAGAGAGACCGTAGAGAGAGAGAGAGAGGCGGTGGTGTGATGGCGGTGGTGTGATGGCGGAGGTGGTGCGGTGGTGGTGGTGGTTGTAGAGAGAGAGAGAGAGAGAGCTTGTGTGTGTTGTGTGGTTGAAGTTGTTTTTGAAGAAAAAAAAAACAAACCCTCTTCTCCTTGCAGACTGCAGACATTTGGGCCACATCTTCTCTTGCAGATGCCTGCAGATGGAAAAAAAAAAAAAAAGACCCCATGATTTGAACTTGAGTCTCTTTAAAACACATACAACCACAAAACCACTCCACAATAATGAATAATCTAACTAACTTTGAAGAAAATTGATATATATACACACTTAAAAAGGGTATAGAGGAAAAAAGTCAACAAAAGATGACTTGAAATTAAGACAACCAATAAGGAAAGTTTACTATTCATTATGATGTGACAGCTACTATTCATTAGCTTTGTTTTTTAATATATGTATAATTTTCACCTAGCTAGTTTAGCTTTACCTTTACAAATCCACAAACATTTTGATTTTATGGTACATTGAGAAAAGACACATTACATAAATCACATACTACTCTAATATGCTCCTTTAGGTCATTATGTTATATTTGGTACTGTTGGGTCTAGAATTAAGACTGAAGCTTGTCAAATTGAAGACTACAACACACACGATGTTGACGGTTCTGTGGATGATACAAGAGTTTGATAACATTGGCATAAGAGGAAATTCGGTAGTCTAATGTTATCAACGAGTCAACTTAAAAAAAAGGCCAATGCCAACAAGTCAAAGTCGACGCACAAATCGACTCGAGAACCGGGCAAAGGATCAGCGTGTGAAAGTTCAAGATATAATCGTCTATAGTATTTCGATTGTTTAAATATATCTTTTTTTTTTGACAAAATATATTTCTTATTTTAGACAAAATATACTTTGTGATTGTTTTTAATGAGTTGTTAATTGTAGGGACTTGATTGTTATTAACAATCTCTAGCGACTTAAATGCAATTAGCCTAAGTATGTGTAGCGTATAACTAGAAAGATATTCAGGGTTTTAGGAGAACAAACATTAGAGAGAGATTTGGTGGCTAATTTTTTCCAAATCATTTCAAATGTTTTATTGAAGAAAATTTGTGTTTTTCTTTAATTTCTTATCAAAATCAGATTTTAGTCTGATTCCATTCTACAAGTACCATAACTTGTAGAGGCCTAATTACTTGATTTAAAAAAAAAAAAACCTTTAAATGCTTGATAAAAGAAATAAGGAGAAGATGTGAAAGATGGTAAACTATGACTATCCCATTTTTTATAACATATATGATTACTATTCTAACAGACTAAAATCCCATTTTTTATAACATATATGATTACTATTCTAACAGACTAAAATAATATTCCAACGTTTTTTATATATTATTATTATTATTATTATTATTATTATTATTATTATTATTATTATTATTACTACTATTACTAGGTTAGAACCCCGTGTAATACACGGGTTGAATAAATATAATTTTATATACCAAATAATAAAAAAAAGAGTGAATTACTTTTTGAGTCCTTGTGTTTTAGTGGTTTTAACCATTTGAGTCCAAAATCAAAATGTTTAACGTTCTGAGTCCCTAAACGCTTTTTTATAACCATTTGAGTCCTTTTGAGTCCAAATTTTAACCTTTTGAGTCCACTTTTTTTTTTTAATAAAACTGGACTCAAAACGTTATAAAATAAACAAAATTTGACTCAAAACATTATAAAAATGAATTGTTAGAGACTCAGGACGTTAAAGTTTTTGGTTTTAGACTCAAGTGGTTAAAATCACTAAAACACATGGACTCAAAAAGTAATTTACTCTAAAAATATATCTTTAAAAACCTCGTTTATTACACGGGTTGAAGAAATGTAATTTTAGATAACAAATAATAAAACAATATATCTTTAAAAATCTTGTTTATTACATAGATTAAATAAATGTAATTTTATATATTAAATAAAAAAAGTTATATCGTTAAGAACCCCGTGTATTGTATGGGTTAAGTAAATTTAATTTTAAATATTAAATAATGAAAAAAGTTACATTTTTAATAACCTTATGTATTGTATGGGTTGAGCACATGTAATTTTATATACTAATTAATAAAAAGTTATATCTTGTTATATTTTTATAAACCCTGTGTATTATAAAACCTTTGAACTAAACTGAAAAAATGACCCAAACCACAGGGACTAAAATGACATTTAACTCTTTACATTATATTAATTTATATTTGTTAATTTCAAAAGCCTATATTATCTCCTATACGAATTGTTTAAATTTATTAAATTTTATTTTATAATTATATTTTAATTAATGTTAATTATAATTAAGTATGAGATAGAGATGAGAAAACTAAAAAATAGATGGCTACAATGAATAATATGTATCCCTTCATTGGTTTCTTTTATACATGCTTTAAAGAATAACCAGTATTTACCAATTTTTCGTTTTATATGATTACTATTCTAACAAACTAAAATAATATTTCAACGTTTTGTTTATTATTATTATTATTATTATTATTATTATTATTATTGTTGTTGTTGTTATTATTATTGTTATTTATTATTATTATTATTATTATTATTATTATTATTATTATTATTTTAACATGGCTTAAAGAATAAATAGTATTTACCAATTTTTCTTTTTGCGTCCTCATGGTTGTAAAAGTTACTACAGTTTAATAGTTTATGATATTTCAAATGTAAGAATAAAAATGATATAACTAGTAACCGATAATATACACTCGTGTAAAAAAACTGTTTTGTTTACAAACAATAGAACGGGATGAAGCAATTAGTGTTGCACTTTTTAAGGGTAGAACAATATTATATCAACTAATTAATTTCATGCCTGCCTTCTCATGGATGTAAAATTGCATTTGTGAATTTGAATGAATACCCGAGAGTGTCTCCAGACCTCATGATCGTCCTCCTCCCCCTTGGCATGTTTCTTTCAAAACATCAATACAAGAATGATGTTTCTAAATTTAGTAAGAACACCCTCTTCCTCTCTCTCACTCACTCACCTTAATGATTTGCCAAAAAAGAACAATTTTGAGGTTGTTGTTGTTGTTCATGCATATTACCACCCTTCTGTTATTCACATCTCTCCCATTTCAATCATCCTGATTAATTACTCAAAGGAGAGAGATAGATAGATCAGAGAAAGTCTTGATTCCTTTTGTTTTCTTGGCTTGCATTCTTTTCCAGGATGCTGCATTTCGTTACATAGAACAGGATGAAAGGTGAATGATTAGTTTACTTATCGGACCCAGAAAGTTAAGAGTCACCAAGACACAAAGCAGTCGTCGAGGTACCCACATATCGATTACTTTCCGAAAGTATGCTCATATGTGAAATATAAATAACACCAAAATAAGCTTTTGGTTTTGAATCCTTATTTGAGTTTCCATATTAAACTTGGGCGATATTTGATATTTCGGAATTCCCATGGGGTGGCTTGGAGGAGAATTTACAGATAATAATAATTAGTTTATTATTTAACAAATTAAATGTTTATCTGGTATTAGCTTCATATTCAAATTATATGTTTTCGAATTTGACTAGGATTAAATCATGGATAATACAAACTGATTCTAATATGTTTTTCGTTCCTTCTGTTGGATTTATCGTAAGTCGAAAATAATAGAAGAAAAATTGTGTTGTGTTCCTCTTTTTTATTGTTACGAATCATTGCATTGGCTGTGATCAGCCAAAAGTGGTGTGTGTTATTCATAGCTTTAAGTTTGTTTGTTCAAGTGCTATTAAGCAAGAGTTATAAATTGGAGTTTTTGTGTTGTGATTTCACTTGTGTAAACGATTTAGTTTAACGCCCCACATAAGGAATCATCATAAGGGCTAGAAAATTGGACTTGAATCCATCACAAATGGATATGATGGATTGATGTTGACTAGAGATTGTCACTGCTGTTGGCGATCCCTAGCATTCTATGCAACAATTTCTCCAATCAATTAGTTGGAATCCTAGCTAGGGACCACCAATTGCAACGACCATCTCTAGCGAACATTAATACCATTCAGGATAAATCGCCAATGCTACCGGCAATGACCCCCTTGAGATACAAGTCCAAATTTCTACCCCTTTTGATGGGATACCCTCTTCCAAAAAATAAGTTTGTGGTACATATGTAGTATTTGTTTCCTTTTTAGGACTTTTACATTGGTGATAATACTTATTTTTGTATTGTTCATATCATAGAGGTGGATAGCTAGTAGGAAGTAATGTTTGGTTTTCAAGTAAGAACTCGCCAAAATGTGGCAACTTCTCCGACTCCAAGCAAAATCTCAATTTCTCCAGGGGTATCAACCACTACAAGAAAAGCAACAAATTCTCCCAAAAGTTCACCTAATGCAGCGGCTGTTGGTGAGATCGATACGCGTGCACCATTCCAATCTGTCAAGGCTGCTGTCAATTTATTTGGAGAAGCATCACCTAAATCAGGAAGAACCATGTCTAGAAAAACCGGTGAGGAGGTATGTCTACATACAAACACATGTAGCCATGGGATCACAACATTGGTGGTGTCTTTTGACGCAGAACGGAAACAAAAAAAATAAACAAAGATGTTTTTCCAAAGAAAACTGATTGAATACTGAATACAAAAACCATTACATGGAACTCCATTTTACAGGGAAAATTCTAGCATTTGTTTCCAAATTGACAACTAGAAGATTATATGAGTTATCAAGAATTAATGCGACAACTGATAAATAGCATGAGTTGATGACAACTCAAGATTTTATTTTTAAATGTAATTTCAAGTAAATCTTCAAAATCAATTTGACATTTATTACCGCTTTTTCACTAAATCTACCACACTCCCATCGATCCAAATAGGATTTCGTTAATTGGGTTATTCGTCACATATCAAATTTTGATTTCAATATGGTAATATGCATATTGACAGAGGGTGTTGGAGAAGGAGGCACAACTACATTGGACATTGAAGGAGCTTGACAAGTATAAAGAGCTTATAAAAAGTGCAGAAAGTACAAAAGCTCAAGCGCGCCGTGACTTAGAAAAGGCGAATAAGTCATTGCATGAGCTAACTAACAAGCTAGAGATGATAAGTGAAGAGAAGCAATCAGCCATGGAGATAACAGAGGCTGCAAAGATTCGAGTTCAAGAACTTGAACTGTCGAAAGCTAGCCAAAGCCAAGTAGTAAATGATGGATGGAAAGAAGATGTTGATAATGAAAGAAATCGGTATAAAACATCTGCTAACGAACTTATTTCAATCAAGCAAGAACTCACTACACTCAAACAAGATTTTGATGCTGCTTTAGAAGCTAAGTTGGCTGCTTTTCAACAGGCTGCAGATGCACAACATGCTGCAAAAGTTAACCATCAGAAAATGGTTGAACTCTCCAAAGATGTTGATAATATGCGTGAAACCCTTCACCAGGTTAATCTTGCTTCTGAAAAGGCGCACGAAGAGCATGTTAATCTTATGAATGAAAAAGAAGCACGAATAGAATCGATAAAAAAAGCAAAGGAAGATCTAGACATGAAAATTGAGTCATTGAGAAAAGAACATCAACTTTCAGAACTTAGAAGTTTAGGAGACAGGCTAGAAGAAACAACTGAAGCAATTAATGTTTTAGAAGAACAATTACGCGAGGTTCGCGTTGCAGATATGGCAACATTGGATAAAGCTAAATTAGAAGTAGATGAAGCGAAACGTAGACTTGATGAAGTTAAACAGGAAGAGTCTTTGGTTAGAGCGACGGTGGAAACACTGAAACAGGATCTTGATAAAGTGAAAAGGGATATCACTTTGTTAAGGGGGGATGACTTAAAAAGGGAGCAACAACAAGTTGAGTTAGACAAAATTAAACAGCAAATAGAAGAGGCTACAACAGAATTAACCAAAGCAACAAATAATATCAATGAACTAGAATTAAAGATACAAAAAACAATGTCAGAAGCCGAAAAGGCGAAAAAAGAAGAAGAAGAGTTGAAGAAGCAAGAAGAAACATTGAAAAGACAAGCTGAAAATTCCGAAACTTCCAACAAGGAAGCAGAAGAAAAGCTAGTGGTTGCGCTTAGAGAGCTCGAAAAGGCGAAAGCTGCAGAAGAGCTTGCGAACGAGCAAATAAAAAGCAAGACTTCAAAGAAAGATGCTGCCAAGGATGATAATAAGATCAGGCTGACAAATCAAGAATACGAAGCTTTGAACAAGAGAGTCGAGAAAGCAGCGAAAGCAGCTGATGCGAAAGTGGCAACCGCGATGTCTCAGGTGGAAACGATTAAGAAAAAAGAGAGATTGACACTAGAGAAACTGGAGAAGAGTATGGCAGAAAGAAAGGAAATTGAAGCTAAACTTAATGATGCTTTAAAAATGGCTGAAATGGCTGAAGCAGCAAAGGAGGCAATTGAAAGTGAACTCAAGAAGTGGAAATATAGTGAACAGAATAATGGTACTGGTTAGCATTTGTCTAAATCTGACTTGTTTTGGTGTATTCTTGTCACCAATTATTTTAGTGGATGACAAAGTGATTATTAGCATTAATCATGTACAACTTTAAATTTCTAGAAGATGGAAGTACAGCTTTTATATAGGTTCATGAAAAACTTCATTATTATATATAGTCAGATTTCATTGTTGTTTGACATCATTTGGTCACTATATTTAGAGCTATGTTTAGCCTTAGATAAAGTTTTGAAGGCATAGTTATAAAATAAATTTATTTATACGTCATATGTTTATTATATATTATATGAGCTTGACCGATTACACACTATGTTCAGTCCATCATAGTTTTTATGTAGCCTTTACTTAGTGTGTAAATATTTATATCCTATCACTAACACTAAATATCTCACCGGGTTTTTCAAAGTTTCATGGTCTAAGTGAAACTTTCCCTGTTAGGTCCCGTTTAGCTTTCTAGTAGTGTGTGGGTATTTCCTTACATGTATTTACAATGTTGTTGGTTCACAAAACTATTGACTTATAGCTTCGTAGACAGAGGGAGAACATAACAATAGAGCCAAAAAAATAATATAAGAGATACTAGACGGACATTTTTAACGTTCAGTTTCATGTAAAGTTGACTTGGTTTGGTAAACACAATTAAAACAACAAATTGATTGTAACACCCAGCCTGTCACTATATACAATCCATAATATTAAATGTAAGACCACATGGAACCCTCTTCATGTCGGGCATACCGGCCTGCGAACGGCGTGGAGGGAAGCGTTGTGTGTGGGGCGGCATCTTTTCCACCGACATGGAGTGAAATGTGGTTATGAGGTGCCGTGTTTCAATTTGTGTCGCTTATAGCCGTTGGACCCCAACGGATACTTTAAAAAAGTAACTAACTTTTAAAAAATAGTCATTTTGCATAGTTATTCAGAACTTTAGGCAAACGACACTTACTGGTTCAGAGCCTCTTACCCAGTCAAACATCTTACTGGTTCAGCACTTAATAGTTCAGAGGTTGCCAAACAACCCCTAAGTGTTAATTATTAAACTTCATTTTAAGCATTTTAAGTAACTTATCATGCTTAAAAAAGACTTTATAATATTATAAAATTTCTAATTGAATATGTAATTACAGGTTATTAATTAAATAGGTTGTCTTCACACTCAAAGCTATAGTTTTCACAAATTTTATTCATATTTTTTTAAACACATATTTATTTATAGTATGAATTTTTTAAATATCTATATTTTCTGTAGTATGATTATATTTGTATCTCATCTCATTATCACTATATACTAAAATAAAATTTATGGTTTAATTGGCATCGGAAGTAAAAGTGAATATTTGGGTTTGAGGTCATAGGTCTTAAGTTCGAATCCGATTCCAACTGGTTTTACCGCAGTGGGTCTTTGGGCGGCGAGTTTTCCTAAAAGTTGTGTCGTTGGCTTGGGCTACCAAGCGCTGTCTGCGATAACCTTTTACCACTGCGTTACCCCGGGTATCCGAGCATTTACTTCGTTGACTGTTAAGAAGAGTATTTATATCAAAGTATTTATTATATCATTCATACGTAGAATTAATTACAATTCATTTGTAACAACCATATAACTTACGATTTATTTTTAAAAACACTTACAATCCTCTCATCATTATTTTTATTTTTTTATTACACACGTAAATAATAAGATGACTTATAGTGAAAAAAGAGATAAGTGAAAACTTTTGGATAGCTGAAAATGTAATTTTTCATTTTGTTTTACAAATTTAATGTAATAAGTCATTTCTTTGATTAGGATTATATACAATTTTATGATTTACATATTTTTGGATATTCAACCCGTGTAATATACTATTTTGTAAGTTAATATATAGCACTAAAAAACACATATAATCTATAATATTAATACTAAATGTTATCAGATTACTAAATAAAACGACATATATAATTTATAAATTCAAATAAATGGTTAACCAAAACAATATGATATAACCCATTAAACAAATGTTCAACCAAAAAACTCAAATATTAAAAAAAAGTCCAAATTCCGAAAACGATTTTATTACATGTTGGTTCGGGTATGAAAACATTGATAACCATAATTGATCCGCTACCTTCGGTTTTAAGAAAAAAATGTCTAACTGACTCATCGTTTTTTTATTTAATTCGGTTTTTTTGTTCGATTTTATCGGTTAATTCAGTTATGGATCGATTATTTTAGTTTTTTCACATCCCTGCTTTGAAACCATTTTTAAATCATTGGTTAAAAAATTATATATATTCATTTCAAATTGTATAGATAAGATATTAGACCACAATGTTTGAATTATTCAATTCGGAGCTCTTGTTCGTCTAGTGATTGATATATCCAAAGGCAAAGATTCGAATATCCTACTCAATTATCAAGTTGACCAAATTCTAATAAAAAAAATTCATTAATTCAGCCATTCAGGTGACTTATATACTAACCAGGAAAACAACTATATTTTAATAAGAAAATTGTATTACGGTGTTTTATAAATTTGCAACTAAAAAGCATATTCCTAAGTTTGAAATTATATTGAAAATGAACCAAAAAGCATATTCTAGTATATCCTAAATAACTTAATTAAAAAAAACTGATAAATGCGTCATCGTACATGTATAAATATTTGATCATCTATCGACCTAATTACAATAATCATGATGTATGAAAAATATTTCAATGACTTAGTTTTAAAAAGTTAAAAGTTAGTCCATCCTACAAAAGAAAAAGAAGAAAAGCTTCTGGGTTAGAAGTAAAAAAAATATTATTCTTTTTAAATTCCTTAAAATATGAGGTATAACACTCTAATGTAAAAAAATGTTGCTAATTAGTGGTATGTGGATTTTAATTAATCTAGATTTTTAATTAAAATACAACTTTATTTTTTCTTTTAAAATTTTTAATATATGATATTTTTCTATAAACTTAATTTCAACGTTATGTTTTATTTATTTTTATCTATTTGGATATCAACTAGGTTTTGCCCGCCCGCGTTGCGGGGCATTAAGCCGAATATTTCTTTCTCATAGCATGTACGCATGTGTTTTAGTTACTTGTACATACTACTCATTACACGATCTCAAAAAAAAATACATTGAGTAAACAAAGTAAAACAAAATACTACCATACTTTTGCTAAAAAAAACTAAAACGATGGAAAAACTATCGGTTGGCATGACGAATAAAAATTAAATCTAGCCAACCAATTAAAACAAAACACTACCATAGTCTTCTAAAAAAATATTAAAACGAATTTTATACTGGGGGCAAAATCGTAAATAAACACACAAAAAATCATGTCGAAATGTAAATCAACTTAAGTTTATATCGACACGTAAATATAAACAAAGACGTAAAATTCGATTAAAAAGTATTTAGAAAGTTAAGGGGTTATAAGAGTTAATGCTAAAAATTAAAGGATAAAAGTAAAAAAGAAAAAAAAAACACAAAAAAGAAAAAAAGAAAAAAAATGACAACACCACTGTAGCAAAGTAAAGTGGTGTTGTCATTTGATATATATAATAATTTATAACAAAAAAAACGAGCCACATGATTTTACATAGAAAGAAATACACATCCAACTTGCGTAATATTGCAACAATTTAGCTAAAATGTATAAAAATTATCATATATATATATATTTTCTAACGGTAAATTTAGATCACTAACGGACCACTGGAGTATAGCCGTGCCACCAACAGAACCACCCGATAAAGTTAAATAAATTTAGAGTTGAGTTATCCATTTATCCTACACAGTCTCCTAAATCTAGAAACGGTACAAAGATACAATTGATCACAAAATATAACACAATACCAAGGAAGAACCACCCGATAAAGTTAAATAAATTTAGAGTTGAGTTATCCACTTATCCTACACAGTCTCCTAAATCTAGAAACGGTACAAAGATACAATTGATCACAAAATATAACACAATACCAAGGAAAAAAGCATAATGAATCGCGAAAAAAGACACAATGACGAAAATAAGAAAAAGCCACAATGTCAAATAAAAAGAGATAATGATCCGAATAAAAATTCTAAAATCTACAAGCTAAAAATACAAAGCGAAAACCTAAATTTTAAGATCGTAGAGTTTGACGAGACGGTTCATTACCGCTAAAATGAGTTCAATCAAAGGACGGTGATATCTTTTCCACGACTTTTTAGTTTTAATAGACTATCTATTTAAACCCAACCCTATAAATTTATACGTTAATAGCTAAAATGTATAAAAATTATCATATATATATATATATATATATTTTCTAACGGTAAATTTAGATCACTAACGGACCACTGGAGTATAGCCGTGCCACCAACAGAACCACCCGATAAAGTTAAATAAATTTAGAGTTGAGTTATCCATTTATCCTACACAGTCTCCTAAATCTAGAAACGGTACAAAGATACAATTGATCACAAAATATAACACAATACCAAGGAAGAACCACCCGATAAAGTTAAATAAATTTAGAGTTGAGTTATCCACTTATCCTACACAGTCTCCTAAATCTAGAAACGGTACAAAGATACAATTGATCACAAAATATAACACAATACCAAGGAAAAAAGCATAATGAATCGCGAAAAAAGACACAATGACGAAAATAAGAAAAAGCCACAATGTCAAATAAAAAGAGATAATGATCCGAATAAAAATTCTAAAATCTACAAGCTAAAAATACAAAGCAAAAACCTAAATTTTAAGATCGTAGAGTTTGACGAGACGGTTCATTACCGCTAAAATGAGTTCAATCAAAGGACGGTGATATCTTTTCCACGACTTTTTAGTTTTAATAGACTATCTATTTAAACCCAACCCTATAAATTTATACGTTAATGAAAGCACAAACGATAACTAAAAAAAACTTAAAAAGTCATACGAGAAAGGTGTAAAGGTAATTTTAAAGGTTTCAATAGTTGGCCTATCAAATTTTCCTATGTTAGGTGCTTCCACGTGGCCTATCAATTACACTAAGTTCTTAAGTGTATTTTAGACTAAAGGGCATGGGGCCGGCTTAGGCCCGGCCTGGCCTGGCCCGACGCCGGTCCCCCACACCGCCCCCCTCAGCCCGGCTCGTCCCAACCGGCTCCCACACGACGATCTCGCCGTGCCTCCTTCTCTCGCATATACATATACATACATACATATATATACATAAAGAGGCTCATCCCCCACCCCTTGGTCCATCCCTTTTAGGCCCATTATCACTTCCGGTGACGTGATGGGCCATCCTCGGTCACCATACCTTCCAGTCTTAGGGACGCAGGTTTTTTTTATTTTTTAAGTGACTTTACCGGTGATTGTCTTCTTGTGTTTATGCCCAAATGATGTTGCATGTTATTTCCAACCTATAAATTATCAACAAATTTGTGCTTTATTTTGTTGTAATATAGGCATCGAGAGTTTTTCAAAAAAAACTTTTGCATTTTTCACTTTTAACCGAAAGATTTTAATCTTTTCCATTTTAACCCTTTGACTTTTTTACTTTTAACAAAAAGCTTTTCATCTTTTACAATTTAACCCCTAACACTTTTTTATTTTCAACTTTGGTCACCCCATACTTTTCATCTTTCAAAAGTTTTTTGCTTTAAGTTTCTTTATAAATTTTTCGAGTCAACACGCCACATGTATGTAGGGTTCAACGTTTTTTTCGTCTGTTTTCCCGTTTGACAAGCAGACGCAACGCGTCTATTTTTCTTCATTTGACATGTTCTTCGTAACACACAGATCCTGGATCAACTTAGTTATTTTTTTCTACGTTTTACGTTTATGTCTAACTTTTTCGTATTAACACGCTGCAACGGGCGTACGTGGTTCAACAATTTTATGTTTGTTTTTCGTTCGGTGTTATTTTTACTTTTTTATTTATTTTATTTTTACGAGCTCTTCTGATGTTGCTGGTTGCTGGCAGTGCTGTGGCATTAGTGCTACTTGGCACGATTTTACGAACGTATTTAACCTATTAAGTTTTTTACTAATAATTTGTTTCGAGTTTACAGCTATATCTCCTTTACTTAAGTTAAACTAATTTTTATTTGCATATTTTTATGTGCGTGTCCATATAAATTCGCTATACGCTTTAACGTAAACTTTTTAGGGAAACGAGTCTGGTTAAGTATAATACGTTTTCGTTTAAAAAACAAATTTTACGTACATATTTTTATGTTCGTTTCGATATAAATTCGAGTTGGTGTGTTTTCGATGTAAACTTTTTGGGAAACAAGTTAGGTCAAATATAAAATGTTTTCTTGATTTTATGAATGTTTTGTAAGTTTGTTTCGATCCAAGTCGAGTCAAATTGCGGTTTCTTTTTTTCCTGTTTTTAAAGCTCTAATTAATATCTTTTGATTATACGTGTCATCATTTTCGTTATAACCGTTACATTTTCTATGTATGACTCGGGCCACAAATAATTTGTTATAATTGCACGGTATAAATTTGAGTTCGTTGTGTTTTAATCCAATCACAATGCTCATATAGGTTGCATTGAGTTCAATAAGATTTGTCGAAACACGTGTTTTCATATGATTAACATATCACATAACGTTTGACTTTATCCATTCGATGTTTATGATGCACCTGCGCTGCAACGCGCGTGGGTCTTATTACTAGTTATACATGATTTACATTATATTGTGTCACTCTCATCACTTTCTGGGTATTGGTGACTTCTTTTTTCTATATTCTTTGACTTGGTGTGTTGGTATGCTGTTCGTTTTGGAGCCGAGTGTCTCTCTGGAAGCAGTCTCTCTATCCTTAGGGATAGAGGGAATGTCTGTCTACATTCCACCCTCCCCAGATCTTATAAGTAGCTTTGTTATTTCTAGTATTTACAGGTATGGTTGTTGCTATGCTTACACGTGACTTCCATGTATAATTTGTCTGTCCATTTTCCCATCTATTTGACCACCTTCACAGCCATTTCCCACTTTAAAGTTTAAATCCCTCACAAAAATAAACCAAATTCCCTTTTTAGTTTTCTTGGAATCCACTTGTTAAAACAATAAAACAGTGGTGAAGTTAAGAACTTATATTTAGTACATCGATTACAAAATAAATCATGTTTAAGTGGTTTAGTGAAAGTATCAAAAAACGCTTTTTAGATCATGAAAATTTGTCAAATACATTACCTTTTTCAATATTAAATGATTTCACAATTTAATGTGTTTACTTCTAAGTCAGTAGTACCATTACTATCACATAATATAGGAATTTCGGTTAGATGTACCTAGGGCTGTAAACGAACCGAACGTTCAGCGAACAGTTCGTGAACCGTTCGGCGGGAAGTTCGTTTATGTTCGTTCGATTAGCTTAACGAACGAACACGAACAAAAAAATTCGTTCGGTTAGCTTAGCGAACGAACACGAACACAGGTCTCGTTCGTTCGACTGCGTTCGTGAACATTCGGTAATATGTTCATTTAATTTTATTAAAAATAATAAATAATAACCCTTTTATCTAAACATGTTGAAAACTTGAAACCCTATTTTTGTCTAAGTTGGCTAAAATTTGGACATTCCAAGACATTTTTGGGGATAATTATGTCTAAGTTAGTTAAACTGTATTTATCGTTTGGTGGCGTGATAGACTTCTTGTGTATTGATTTATCATTTAATGGTTGTATTTAACTACCTATATCCAATGTTTAAGGATAACAATGTTTTCATTTTTTTATTTTCAAGTTATGTGTTCGTTTGCGTTCATTTTTATTTGTTTGCGTTCGTTTGTGTTCGAGACCAGTGTTCACGAACTGTTCGTGAACAATTGAATTTCCTTAACGAACGAACACGAACATAAACTTATGTTCGGTAAGCGTTCGTGAACAGTTCACGAACATGTTAATTTCCTTAACGAACGAACACGAACATGACCTTGTTCGTGTTCGTTCGGTTCGTTTACAGCCCTAGATGTACCTTATAGTCTAGTAGTGTGTAGCATCCAAAGCTTGTTCTTTTAAGAACAATGAAGTATGTGACAATTGAATTAGGACATATAGTCCACTTGCGTTTTTTCGATCTACCATACATCTTCATAATTTGAATCAGCGAAGCATGTGACATAAACACAAGTTTGTTTGAGGGACCAAAGGATCAAGTTTATGGTGCCTTTTATGTACATAAAGATTCGTTTAACCGCTTTATAGTATGATGTTTTTAGATTTTCCTAAAAATCTAGCACACGAAAAGTGCAAAACATCCTATCTTGTCTATTTGCAGTTAGCAAAATCATGCTCCCAATCAAGCTTATATTTGTATTATTAAAAGAGTCATCATCCTCA
Source organism: Helianthus tuberosus (assembly GCA_030545235.1). Lineage (NCBI taxonomy): Eukaryota > Viridiplantae > Streptophyta > Magnoliopsida > Asterales > Asteraceae > Helianthus > Helianthus tuberosus. The sequence goes on along the minus strand of CM060447.1, from coordinate 77,710,734 downwards.
TTAATAGATGCATTTGTGTTATTATCCATTGGAATTGATGGTGATATTGGTGTCATCATCATTTCACTTAATTGGATTTCCATAAGATTAATGGGAGTTCATGTTTGTTCAACACTTTTTGATGTTTGTTCAACACTTTTTGATGTTTGGCATCAACACTTTTGATTGAATAATATTTTAAGAAATTATTATATATATCAAATGACAACACCACTTTGCTATAGTGGTGTTTGTCATTTTTTTTCTTTTTATTTTTTCCTTTCTTTCTTTTCTTTTTGTGATTTTTTTTTTTAGTTTTATCCTTTAATTTTCAGCATTAACTCTTACAAACCCCTTAACTTTCTAAATACTTTTTAATCGAGTTTTACGTCTTTATTTTTATTTACGTGTCGATATAAACTTAAATTGATTTACATTTCGACATGATTTTTTGTGTGTTTATTTACGATTTTGCCCCCAGTATAAAATTCGTTTTAATATTTTTTTTTACAAGACTATGGTAGTGTTTTGTTTTAATTGTTTGCTCGATTTAATTTTTATTCGTCATGCTAAACGGTAGTTTTTCCATCGTTTTAGTTTTTTTTAGCAAAAGTATGGTAGTATTTTGTTTCACTTTGTTTATTCAGTAAAAAAAATTTTGAGATCGTGTTATGAGTAGTATGTACAAGTAACTAAAACACAGGCGTACATGCTATGAGAAAGAAATTTTCGGCTTAATGCCCCGCAACACGAGCGGGCAAAACCTAGTTAACATAAATAATCATTTTTAAACTAGATTTGAGAAATAACTACCATTACTATTTTGATTTAATGTAACACAAAATTAGTCAATTAATATCATTTTCATTTAATGCATAGGTAATAAACGTAAAGAAAAAAAAATCAACTAAGAATGAAGCTATATGGATTAGAACCCAATATATGTTTGCTAATTAAGTGACATAAAAATCACCAGACCATGTGCTTCATGATGTAATTTTCTAATTCAGTACTTATATATTCCAAATTATATAGCGTAACTTTATTAAAAATAAATAAATTTTCACGCCCCCAAGGATTTGGGCCCTGAGCCGTTGACCACCCCGCACCCCCTCCGGGCCAGCCCAGACAAAAACCACACTCATCTAAAACAGTTGAACATCCACCATTTTAATGAAGATAAAAACCTACCACTATTTGTTTTAACTACATCATTTTGTTTTAAATAAATTTTATATACAAATAATTTTCAAATACAATAAAGAAAACTTTAAAATACATTTTTTTACTATGATATTGTAATCATCGTGTACAACTCTATTAGTCGCCTCATCATATTCCACAACTACAAATAGCATATCTTTGATAATTTTTATGTCACATAATTTCACTAAATTATATAATTCCAAATCCAAATAAAAAAAAAACTAAATAATAAAAAAATATCAACGCGATTAAATCATGGGAAAATTACGAAAATGTCGTTTGACCAAAGCTGTTTTCAAATTTGTCACCCTCATGCGTCCTTGGAAGGACTACTCAGCCTCGGAAGCGTCCCTATGTTTTGTTGAAGCGTCCATGTCCTAGAAGCTGACACGTGTCCGACATGTTTATGCGTCCTTGAAAGGACCATTCCGGGATGCGTCCTTCAAGCACGGGATGCGTCCTTCAAGCACGGGATGCGTCCTTCAAACACGGAATGCGTCCTTGGAGTACGGGATGCGTCATTCTCTATCTCTCTTCTCTTTCTCTCTCCTCTCTCTCTCTCTCTCTTTTCTCGTTCTCTTCTAATTAAAATGGAGAAGATGGTAACAGTCCTTAACAAAGAACATGTTTTATTCTAAACCCAAATCACTCTATACCTAATCATCGATAGAAAATGCAAACAACATGCGATGCTTATATGTTTGACCAGGATTAACAATCTGTGAAGGGAAGTTAGGATGGTTAACTGTGTGACAACCCTCAAATTTACATGTAACCGTACAGTTTATTAATAATAATTAATGTGCTTGACGACTGTGTGGAATTACTTAACTGCTTTATGATATCTGTGTTATGCTTACACGTATTTGTTAATATACTAATAGTGTACAGAAAGGTCACTAAATAGTCCGTTATATTTTCCTAAGTGTTAGAAAGTAAAAACGTTACAAAAATATATATACAGGACGCCTTACGGATTAATTAAGCACTTTAACGGAACAGTATCGAACCGAACAACCGGACTTTACCCGGAACACAAAAATATTGTTAAACACATTGTTTATACTTTTCTGAACTAGTTAGGGTCCCCGAATACCCTAACACCCGTTATATTAAATAACACACACAAGTATCATAACTAAACCTTTTGATTTCAACTAAACACTAACTATCTCATTACAAACCAACTATATACCCCCCCCCCTAACCGAATGGTCACCACAAGGGTGACACACCTTTGTCCTTGGTGATTATTTTAATCCTTGTGTCTAGTATCTAGTAAACATAAGAACGTATGGACAATTGAATGTTGGAGAATTATATATATAACCACTAGACCTTCACTTCTATCATCTTCACACCATCAACATTTCATTTTCCTCTTCCCCTCTCTTGTGTTCTCGGCAGCCCTCTCCACCCACACACCACCCATTTTCTTGCAACTTCAATCCAATCCAAGGTGATAGCAAGGTGCTAGGAGGTGAAGTAGGAAGCCCGGTGTGCTTGGAACTCGAAGGACCTCACTACGTTGCTATTAACCACTCGTTTTTCGTCTATTTTCTTCCCTAGCCTTGAGCTAGTAGTAAGTGACTCTAAACGCCTTCTTGATCTTGTCTAGGGTGGTTAATAAGAGATTTGTCGGTTAAAAATTTTGAACATATAAGATCAAAGTCTAAAAGTGATGAACAAGGTGGTTAATGGATGAATATTAGTATAAAGCATGTAGATCTTGTGTGATTATGATTATTGGTTGATTTTCTGATGTGTTGCTGGATTATATTGATGTTTGATGTTGTTACGATCACTAAACATAATTAACGGGATCAACCGAACACAAACTAGTAAGCTAGAGACTAAAAACAGCAATCTGCCCATACTTTACAGCCAACTTCAATTGGCTGTAAACAGGTCGTAAATTCAACGAAAAACCGATATTTTGAATCTAAAATATGTTATTATAAAATATGGTTCTAATGGCACCGGAATCGTAATTTTTGGACTCTGTTTACTATTTTTAAAGTGTTAATTTGTAACAGCAGCTTAAGCTGAATTTTGACAGCAATAAATGGGTGTCATGCTTTCAGTCATAACCTGAGTTTTGTGATGAATCGGACCATGAAATTTGTACAGTAGATGACAACCGATGCATTTGTAATTACCCCACTGGAATTTCGTAAATCGGATACTCGATGAATTTTTAATAAATTGTTCCGTGGACTGTGGTCAGAAATACATAAATCTGAGTTCAGTCCGGAATATGAATTTTTATAAAATATTGGTAATGAACCGGACCCCGATATTTTTACACAATAAAATATGGAACGTTTAAGACATTCTGTAAAAATTTGGGAATTTTTGGAATAATTTAACTATTTTATTTAAATGTCCGAAAACAGCCGGTTTTGAATATTAATGCTGAATTGACATAAGTTGTGACTTGCGTGTCTAAATGTCGAGTATGCTATCGGTGAATGATCTAACATGTTATATGTGTTACGTGCAATATCGTATGTTTGTTTATGAGTGGGGAATGGATGGGAAGTTTATATGGGCATAAATCGTTAAAGTGTGTACCTGTTATGTGGTCGAAGTAATGTGCAAATAAACCATACGTAGGATACGTGTTATGCATGAGAAACTGATTGTTATCCGTACCTTATTAGGACGTGATTGACCGACCTTGACTGTTAACTATATTTGAGAATCTAACCGAGCAAACCGAGGTGAGTTCACACTTTTCTACAAAGCATGGTAAATTCCTGGTGGGAATGGGAACGGGTACAGGAATAGGGATTCCTCGTCCTTTGGGACGTGTTCAGGAATGTGGATTCCTCGTCCTTGTGACGTGTTCAGGAATGTAAATTCCTCGTCCTATTGGGACGTATTAGACTTACTGGACTAGAACTCTATCAGCGAAGTCCCTCCCTTTTTGTATCGACTTAATCGCCGAGGCTATGGCGAGCGGGTCATTAGTTAATAGCGCTATTAGGTTTAACAAACCTCACACCGTGCCAGTTGGACGGGTGTGTACGAATGGACTATGGCACGTCGGTGGTGATAGAACACCGACGCTAGGGCACAATTGATTTCTTTTGTTAGTAGTCGATATGATAAACGAGTCTGGTAGTTTAAAATACTGGGGCAGCTCCCCACGGCCAAAGTGCCGGGCTGGATAGCCAGGGAAGGTGTACATGGGATGGTTAACAAATAAACGATTTCGAACTATGGGGTAACCCCCACGGCTGGATAGCCGAATGAGATTAAACTATGTTTTTGGAAACAACCCTAAAATGGACAACCAACCGTGAACTCACTCAACTTTGTTGTTGACTCGTTATTACATGCTTTGCAGGTCATTAGATGCTATGGAGCTTGCATATGGAGGTGGTCGTTGTGGGATGCGAACTGATATGTCCCGTACTTAATGAACAAACTTTATGAACTTATTAAACCTACGTTTTGGACTTTAAACTTATGAACTACGGACTTATGTTTTGAACTTATGTTTTATGCTTCCGCTGTTAACCTAAAATCGGTTTACTTCCTATTGGTCACCAATCGTATTGTGTTTGGTTTTATTTACTTAATTATGTTGTTCAATATGATTGGTGGCTCGATCCTGGTCACGTCACGCCTCCAAGCGGTGATACTCCGCAGGGTGAATTTTGGGGGTGTGACAGATTGGTATCAGAGCCATTGGTTATAGTGAACTTGGTTTTTTTTTTAAAAAAAAGGAAAAGTTTTTGATAAAAACCAGACTATAACCAGTACAGTGCTCAACGATACACAACGATGCTTCGCTCCACGTGCAAGGCTCAACACACTAGGTGGTATTATCTACTTGCTAGATTACTTTTGCATAGTGTGATGTGATAGTATGCTTAATTAGGAAAGCAGCATGTTGTCTATTAGCCCTATTGTGTTCTTTATGACACATAATTGTTTACTTGAAATTTGACAAACGGTGGTCAAATTCTTTCTTGATTTCTTGTCACCCCGCTACAACAACTGTTTATGCATTCTATCTACTCGCACGTTTACCTCGACATGACGTCGCCATCTGACCCTCCGTACAGCCGGTTCGTACGTCAACATCCGCGAAGACCAGACTTGGCTTGCACGAACTCGGGCTTAGGAGAACAAAACCCACGCATCCCGGTTGACGAACTTTATCACCTTCACCTGTCATCGTCGCCAGAAGTGAAGCAGTCACAGTTACACGCGTTTGTCGGTATGCAACATGAAACCTTGCCCTGTTTTGGACGAGTGATACACTCGCGTGACCGCTATGCAACGAACTTCCCTTTTGTGCCATGCTGCCCCGCACCACTACTAGAGGTTACTTCTAGACAACAGATTAGCTGGTCAAATCCTTCGGTCATTGTTGGACCCCTGTCTTCACTCGATTCTTCGCATGAACCTCATTAATTCCCTATCGCTTCGATTGACAACCGATTTAATGAAACACCAACAACCATACCACGATTTTCACCAATCACAAGACTACCTTATTACCCTGTTGAATGGTTTATTCTTATTCTACTTGATTAGCTCCCTCGTATACCCCACTTAACGAATGGATGCCTTTACTGATGGGATTGCCTTCAGGACATTCGAGGACGGAGTTACGGATCACATAACCTACAGGCGAACACGATGACCTATACGTCTACCCTACCCCTCCTACAATATAAGAGTCATATTTTAAATTCCATGATAGTCTTCTTTAATAGGTAGAATCCTTGCGCTAGCTTTTGCACCGACACATGATTGTTGATTAATGATATGTCCAGTTTCTACCATTGGCTTAGACCAAACCATCACTCTCTTACCACAGTAACATTACGTCCTCGCTTCTCCATGCTGAGGCACCGAAACGAACACCCTCTGGTTTAAGTTGGAAGGCTCGACTCCCGATCATTGGTGACCCCTCCTCGAAACCTTGAGAATGGTGATGTATTGTTGATACGATCATAATCTCTTGAACACGTTTTCGAGTCTTATCTTTGGAACCTTATGACTACGCAGACGTATTTTGGATTCATTCGCACGACCTAAGGAAACTCCTCTAAATTTGGTTGCTTACCGACTCGATAAACTGAAAACTCATCTAAGTTCATCGATCAAGGTGAATTATTTCCCCTTCGCATGTGGGGAGCCCGACAACTTTGATGGAATTTCAGTGAACCTTAACACTACAAACCTGTACGACGGCCATCCTCCTTCAGCTAGTTCTGGTTGTGCCAACCATATCGATGTAACACTCCTATCAGTGAACGACGTTGCGATTAGGATGGATTGGTCATCTCATCAGCAAGCGGAAATTCTTTGCAACGAAAAGATTGTCCGCATCCCTCGTTCTGGTGAAGAACCTCCCGTGATTCAAGACGACAAGAGTGGTGCGGTCGTGGGCATCATCTCTTTCCTAAAGGCCCAGAAGTGTTTGCAAAAGGGCCACACTGCCATTTTAGCACTCGTTACTGACACATCAATGGAAGAGAAGAGAATTGATGACATCCCTATTGTACGTGACTTTCCTGAGGTATTTCCTGAGGAATTGCCTGGTCTTTCGCCTCATCGCCAAGTCGAGTTTCAAATCGAGCTAGCTCCTGGAGCAGCGCCAGTAGCTCGAGCACCATATCGTCTAGCCCCATCAGAACTCGAAGAACTGTCTACGCAACTACAAGAACTCTTGGAAAAGGGTTTCATACGTCCTAGCTCTTCGCCCTGGGGAGCTCCTGTGCTATTCGTGAAGAAGAAAGACGGTACCTTCAGAATGTGTATTGACTACCGCGAACTTAACAAGGTGACCGTGAAGAATCGTTATCCTCTCCCACGCATTGACGACTTGTTCGACCAGTTGCAGGGGTCGAGCTATTACTCTAAGATTGATTTGAGATCGGGATACCATCAGCTGAGATTCCGAGAGGAGGACGTCTCCAAAACAGCATTCAGAACTCGTTACGGCCATTACGAGTTTCTGGTTATGCCATTCGGGCTGACGAATGCACCAGCAGTCTTCATGGATCTCATGAACCGAGTGTGTAAACCTTACCTGGATAAGTTCGTATTGTGTTCATCGACGATATTCTGATCTATTCGAAGAGTCAGGAGGAACACGAGCAGTATCTACGACTTATGCTGGAACTTCTTCGAAAAGAGCAGTTGTATGCCAAGTTTTTGAAATATGACTTCTGGCTTCGTGAAGTTCACTTTCTAGGCCATGTGGTAAACAAGGATGGAATTCATGTGGATCCATCCAAGGTTGAATCGATCAAGAACTGGCCTGCACCCCGTACACCAACAGAAATCCGCCAATTCTTGGGTTTGGCAGGATACTACAGAAGGTTTATCAAAGATTTCTCCAAGATTGCGCAACCTCTCACTTCACTGACTCAGAAAGGTGTCACCTATCGTTGGGGTGATGCACCGGAGTCCGCATTTCAACACCTAAAGGATAGACTCTGTAGCGCGCCTATCCTCTCATTGCCTGAAGGCACAGATGATTTCGTGGTTTATTGCGACGCTTCCATCCAAGGACTTGGTTGCGTATTGATGCAACGTGACAAGGTCATTACCTACGCATCGCGCCAACTTAAAGTTCATGAAAGAAATTACACTACTCACGATCTGGAGCTGGGAGCAGTTGTTTTCGCGCTTAAGATATGGAGACATTACCTGTACGGTACCAAGTGCACCATTTACACCGATCACATGAGTCTCGAGCATATCTTCAAGAAAAAGGAGTTAAACATGCGTCAACGCCGATAGGTTGAGCTCTTGAACGATTATGAATGCGCAATCAAGTATCATCTGGGCAAAGCCAATGTTGTGGCCGACGCCCTCAGCCGAAAGGATACTATACCTAAGCGTGTACGTGCGTTACAGCTTACCATCCAATCCAACCTTCCCGCTCAGATTCGCGATGCTCAGGTTGAAGCATTGAAAGCAGAGAACATCAGGGATGAATCCCTACGAGGATCAAGGCAGCGGCTAGAACAAAAGGAAGACGGCGCTTACTATGTAACAGGGTGCATCTGGGTTCCACTTTATGGAAACTTACGCGAGCTTGTGATGGACGAAGCGCACAAGTCTCATTATTCGGTACATCCTGGTTCGGATAAAATGTACCACGACCTCAAGACTACGTATTGGTGGCCTGGCATGAAAGCCCACATAGCAACCTACGTCAGTAAGTGCTTGACTTGTGCGAGAGTCAAGACTGAATATCAGAAACCATCAGGCCTACTTCAACAACCGGAGATCCCGAAATGGAAATGGGAGCAAATTTCCATGGATTTCGTTACCGGCCTGCCCAGATCACAACGCGGAAACGATACCATTTGGGTGATCGTAGATCGACTGACCAAGTCTGCACATTTTCTGGCTATCAAAGAAACGGATAAGTTTTCTACTCTTGCAGACATTTACCTAAAGGAAGTGGTGTCGAGGCACGGAGTGCCAACTTCCATCATTTCTGATCGTGAAGCGCGTTTTACTTCTGATCTGTGGCAAGCAATGCACAAGTCTTTTGGCTCACGTTTAGATATGAGCACCGCTTATCACCCGCAGACGGATAGGCAATCTGAACGCACCATCCAAACCCTTGAAGACATGCTTAGGGCATGTGTAATCGATTTTGGTAATGGCTGGGAAAGGCACCTCCCGCTAGTGGAGTTCTCATATAACAACAGCTACCACACCAGCATTCAGGCCGCTCCGTTCGAGGCATTGTACGGACGCAAATGCCGATCACCTCTCTGTTGGGCAGAAGTTGGTGACAGCCAAATCATTGGCCCAGAACTTGTGGTAGATACCACCGAGAGAATTGCTCATATACGACAGCGAATGGCGGCAGCTCGTGACCGCCAGAAAAGCTATGCTGATAAGGGAAGAAAACCACTCGAGCTCCAGGTTGGGGATCGAGTGCTACTCAAAGTCTCACCTTGGAAAGGTGTAGTCCGCTTTGGCAAACGAGGCAAACTCAATCCGCGTTATGTCAGACCATTCGAAGTCATTGAGAAAATTGGCAAGGTAGCCTACAGGTTGAATCTACCCGAAAAACTCAGCGGAGTTCACAACGTATTCCACGTGTCAAATCTGAAGAAGTGTTTGTCAGATGAGACCCTCATAGTTCCTCTTAAGGAACTCACAATCGACGACCAGCTGCGATTCGTCGAGGAACCAGTAGAGATTACGGATCAAGATGTTAAGATCCTCAAGCATACTAGGATACCTCTGGTCCGAGTTCGTTGGAATGCTCGTCGTGGCTCAGAGTATACCTGGGAACGAGAAGACCAAGTGAAACTCAAGTATCCCCAGCTGTTTAAGAAAAACCCAACCACTACTGAGGCTGAAGCTACTGCAGAATTTCGGGACGAAATTCCAAACCAACGGGGGGATGATGTGACACCCCAGGAAAATCAGGAAAACAACACAACTTAACTAGCTTCCTCAGTAACCACGCGCTAAATTTCGGGACGAAATTCTCTTAACAGGGGGAGAATGTGACAACCCTCAAATTTACATGTAACCGTACAGTTTATTAATAATAATTAATGTGCTTGACGACTGTGTGGAATTACTTAACTGCTTTATGATATATGTGTTATGCTTACACGTATTTGTTAATATACTAATAGTGTACAGAAAGGTCACTAAATAGTCCGTTATATTTTCCTAAGTGTTAGAAAGTAAAAACGTTACAAAAATATATATACAGGACGCCTTACGGATTAATTAAGCACTTTAACGGAACAGTATCGAACCGAACAACCGGACTTTACCCGGAACACAAAAATATTGTTAAACACATTGTTTATACTTTTCTGAACTAGTTAGGGTCCCCGAATACCCTAATACCCGTTATATTAAATAACACACACAAGTATCATAACTAAACCTTTTGATTTCAACTAAACACTAACTATCTCATTACAAACCAACTATATACCCCCCCCCCCCTAACCGAATGGTCACCACAAGGGTGACACACCTTTGTCCTTGGTGATTATTTTAATCCTTGTGTCTAGTATCTACTAAACATAAGAACTTATGGACAATTGAATGTTGGAGAATTATATATATAACCACTAGACCTTCACTTCTATCATCTTCACACCATCAACATTTCATTTTCCTCTTCCCCTCTCTTGTGTTCTCGGCAGCCCTCTCCACCCACACACCACCCATTTTCTTGCAACTTCAATCCAATCCAAGGTGATAGCAAGGTGCTAGGAGGTGAAGTAGGAAGCCCGGTGTGCTTGGAACTCGAAGGACCTCACTACGTTGCTATTAACCACTCGTTTTTCGTCTATTTTATTCCCTAGCCTTGAGCTAGTAGTAAGTGACTCTAAACGCCTTCTTGATCTTGTCTAGGGTGGTTAATAAGAGATTTGTCGGTTAAAAATTGTGAATCATAGGCAGTAACAATGCGATAAAGTTAATCAAGCTATGCTAATCAAATCGACATCGAATCGAACTTGAACTGTGTATTTTACTTGTTGATTATACGTGTGTGTGTGCCTTACGTGTTACCTGTGCATGTTTATTTTATTTTATGTTATGTTGTGACAATCAAGCGGACTCAATTGAACTCGAAGTCTAACTCGAATGTAAGCGAACCCGAACCCGAATTCCGAGTCGAACCGTATAAGAAGTAGTTGGGACTGAAAGTAATTTAACTAGGAAACCCTATCGAATCGCTCGCAAATCGAAACCGAAGCAACATCGCACCGAACGCACCAAAGCAGGCGGCATCCGCACGGATGGCCAATCCGCACGGATGGCCAATCCGCACCGATTGCCATCCGCACGGATTGCCATCCGCACGGATTGCCAATCCGCACGGATGACCTATCCGCGCGGATAGCCTATCCGGGTACGTGCCATGCGCACGGCTCACCCTTTCCCTTTTTGGCATCCTATAAATACACTGGTCACTCTCCAACTTTTCCACTTTTGGCAAGTGACGTCCGAACCGCACGCATTCTTCACTTTTACTAAGATTTCTCTCAATCCAGGTAAGATCTTGCACTAATTCTTGTACATTCTTGATCACTACACAATTCTACACATTTCTATCTTTCAAATCTTCACTTTTAACCATGAAATCATCCGGATTTGAGGTATTCTCGGGTGACGTCATCATGAAGTTCTTATGAACTTCAAGCTTGACCTCATTCCACCAAGAATATCTCAGATCTGAACGATTTCCATAAGATTTCACAAGAACTTCACCTAAATCTAAACTTTTCTAAGGATAAAAGAGTTGAAAGAAATAAACCTAAGTTCTCTCCTTCTTTTACCCTTAAAGTCGGTACGAATCTGATCGGTTCTAGTCTCTACTCGTTAATAATGATATACTAGTCCTAGATCTGGATTCTACCCACAGACACCTGATTTCGGGGTCAACCGGAATGACCGTTCTGAGTCGCCGACAGGCCGAGTTAGGGTGGTTCCTGACCGGTCTAGTCACGCGGGTGAGAATACAACTCCAAGTGGTTGCCACGTAACCAGAACGTCTCGATAAACGACAACAGAAACCCAGAGTAGACGAACGGAACAATCAGACCAGAGGCTGTCCGCACGGACCAGCTATCCGCACGGACAAGCTGTCCGCACGCACAGGCCATACGGACGGGTTGTCACCCGGACGAGCTACCCTTGGGACCCACTTTCCAAACAAGGTTTGAGCATCGACGAATGAGCAATCCGGACGGACGACCTCTGAATGGATTACTCTTCGGATCATGAGATACTAAGGCCTTAAAATAAAATTCAAACAATGTTCATCCGCACGGCCAAGTCGTACGCACGGACAGGCTATCCGGACGGATTGTCTCTGCCCGCGCGCACAGACTGTCCGCACGGATTACCACTGTCCGCACGGACTGCCATCCGTACGGATTGTTGTCCGCGCGACCGGCTTGAAAGGCAAAAACATTTATGTGTTTTCAAAATGCTACAACGAAAACTCCAAAGCACAAGCCATCATACACAAACACATCTCACACTTAGGAAGAAACAATCCACTTGAACGTTTATCCACACAAACAACTTGTCCGCACGGATAAGCCATCCGCACGCACAACTAATCCGCACGGATTACCATCCGCACGGACAGCTCGCACGCACGGATAGCTTATCCGAACGGATCACCATCCGCACGCATCACCATCCGCACGGATAGTTCATGCGCACGGATGACTTCCTCTCACGAATAACTGATCCGCACGATCAGTTATCCTAACCACTCTCACTTTGTACTGTTTTACGCGCCACTTATCGTTACGTTATCAAATCTATTCAGGCTAACCGTACTCGCTGTAAAGCGCTCCCTTCAATCCACAATCGCTGTGAGTATACTCGAACCCTTTTTGCTTTTAGCACTTTTGGGTGTTACATACGTTACGAATAATCAAACTACAACAATCACACTACTCAAGCTATTTTAACGCTATACCATTTACGCATGTTATACGTGGCTTATGAATGCTTGTTTGTTATGTTTACACATGGAATGCTGTCTACCTGCCTTAGCAACGATAGTACTATAGTTTGGACTCAGCACCCGTTCACACGGGGGTTGTTAAGGATCTTTTACTTGCATGGATTACGGTGGTAATCATGTATTGCGAACTGCCTCGGGCAGTCAACCCGCAGTCATTGGTATCGATGGATCTATGTCGATAACTAACGTGCTTCATTTCACTATGTGTACGTGCTGGTTATGCGTAAACGAATTCGAACTCTATTATGCTACTACCAAACTTGTATGCTCACCTTTACATTTTATGTATTGACTTTATTTTAACGTATGTGACAGGTGCCTAGGTTGTTTATATGCTTCTCGGGCTGTGATGAACTTGAAGCTAGGAACTGGAGTCTAGAAACCAACGAATAAACTAGTTATGTTAAATCTGAGTTGTCGGAACAGAATATTTTTTTTGATGTTATCTGTAATAACTTGTTTGACTATTTAAGATACGGTATGGGACGTATTGCTTTAATTAAATGGTAATGATAGTTGTGATGGAAACTTCTGGACAATCTGTTTCGCTCAGTGCCGCGCCCCGATGATTCCGCCATCGGTTGGGGTGTGACAGATTGGTATCAGAGCCATAACTATAGGGAATTAGGCAAGACTCGACCTAGTCCGGGTCGAAGTCTTAGAGACCTAGTCTATAGTTAAGAACCAACAGACCAACTCACGCGTATGCGTAAACTCGCCACTATCACTCACTCTCCTCTATCACTGCACTCGAATTTTCAAGTTGTGAACAGGTAATGAGGCCGAGAATAGGTGTGAAAACCGCAAACTCTCGACTAAAGTTGCCTAATCAACTTACGTTATAGCTACAAACGAGGAGAATCATACCAAATCAGGAGTGAAATCCATATTTTGATGAATAATCTCCTCAATTTTTATCAAAAACAAGGACGGAAGTTGCAAGATGGGGGTGAAAACCCTAACCTTGGCGACTCGTCCTGCTTTTATACAAAACTCTCACCAAACTTCGAAGGACTCCAACGATCTAAAGACACAATGTAACCAATGGGAATTGCGCCAACGCCCAAGAATCGAGGCAAAGGCATAGTCCTGGAGGTAATTGTGCACACAGGATCCTTGCGAATAGTCGAGCCACTTTGGTTAGTCGAAGTCTATTAGCCGCAGACAATCTACTTTTGATTTATCGACCTTTATGAAGATTTTATGTGTTTTTCTGTTATTTGTTAACGTTTCGATGTACTATTGGTTTCGACCCAACACTATTACTTCTGCTAAAAACACAAAACTCACACGACACGACATTGACAAATCGCTCGCGATACACTGCTTTCGAACACTCGCAAACTCTGAATATTAGGTTTCTGGTTTCTGACTGCTTTTAGTGATTAAGTTATACGTGTTTCTTGCTGTTATGCTTACGTGTTTAGGAATATTGTGATTATGTGCTCTATGTGATTATGTGATTTTGTGCAATTCTGTGATTTTGTGACTATATGCGTTTGCATGGTACGTGTTACTGAGCTTTAGTAGTAGTAGTAGACGTGTGAGGTGAGATTCGAATACATGTGTTGAGTTCCATGGCGATGTCTATTGCAGACAATGTCGTCTGGATCCCGTCATCCACTCTCTCGCCAGGAAAAGAAGGACAGACGCCTTGCTTCCATCGTCGCAAAAGCTGTAGCAAAGGCGGTAAGCGATGCCTATGAGAATGCCAGCAAATCATCCGAGGAATCGAGGACTGAAGGTCCTAGAGCGGTCGCAAGACCTTTCAGTTTCAAACAATTCAAGTCATGTGGGCCGAAAGAATTCACAGGCGAAGGAGGTCCTACTGCTCTATTCCACTGGTTTGACTCTATCGAGGTTACTCTGCGACAAAGTGGTTGCCCTGATGACCTTCGAACTCTGAACGCTACCGACGTCTTTCAGTCCCGTGCCTTGGACTGGTGGACGGCCGAGAGGAACAAGAGAGGGAATGATGCAGCTTACGGTTTGTCGTGGGACGAGCTCAAGGAAGTCATGCTAGAGGAATTCTGCCCTCCTCACGAGCGTCAAAAGCTTGAAGATGAATTTTGGCACATACATCAGAAGGATGGAGACAATGCTGGTCTCACTGCTCGCTTCAAACAGCTCAGCATTATCTGTCCTGACCAGGTCAAGACTCCTGAGATAACCATCAAAAAGTACATCCGAGCTTTGCCCGACTGCGTTGCTGATTTCGTGCAAGCGGCTAAAACTACCACGATCGAGGAAACCTATCTGCTAGCCGCTGAAATCAATGACAAAAGGGTTAAAGCTGGTATGTGGGATAAGACCTCCAAGCATCTGCATCAAGCTACCGCTACTGCATCAACTGCTGAACCTACCTCATCAAGCAGCAAGAGAAAGAACAAGAGAAAGAGCAACTCCACCAACAAGAACTGTGCGATCACTGCTGCACCAGTTCAAGCTGCACCTGCTCAACAACGTCAAGCGGCAGCGCCTGTGACCAATGCACCGCCTGCAAAGCGTGCATACACTGGGCCACACCCGCTCTGCCCTACTTGCACCTATCATCACCCGACTGCTATTCAATGCCGCTTTTGTGCTCACTGCAACGTGTACGACCACTTCACTGCCAACTGCCGTATACATCAAGCCCCTGCCAATCAAGCTCTACCCGCTGCCCCACAGGGTCAACAAGCTCCTCCGGCACCCGCAGTCAAGGCCAGAGTCTGCTTCACGTGTGGCGACCCGAATCATTTCGCCAACATGTGCCCGAACAGGGTAGTGAAACAAGAACCGCAACAGCAGCAGCCACAGCAGCAACAGCAGCAGCAACAGCAACAACAGGCAGCACGCGCCCGAACTTTCAATCTTAACGTGCGTCAAGCCCAGGCCGACAACAACGTGGTCAATGGTACGTTCCTCGTGAATGGTATTTATGCTTCATGTTTGTTTGATACTGGAGCGGATAATTGCTTTGTGTCGTTCGAATTTGAGAGACTCCTTAGTCGTAGACGTTCCAAACTCTCCTCGGCATTTGAAGTTGAAGTCGGTACCGGAAGAACCGTCGCCGTTAATTCCGTTATCCGTGATTGTACTCTCGAGCTTAACAATCACATCTTCTCAATCGATCTCATTCCGATGCAACTCGGAAGTTTCGACGTCATAGTAGGCATGGACTTTCTTCGCGAAAACCATGCCGAAGTTGTGTGCTTCGACAAAATGATTCGTTTTTCGCTCGCAAACGGTGATTCATTGTGCGTTTATGGTGATACTACTTCGAAGGGTCTCAAGCTTATGTCATGCCTCCAAGCTAGCAAGTATCTCCGCAAGGAATACAGAGCTTTCTTGGCCAACATTGTAGCAGCGGAGAAGGAAAAGAAAGAATAGAAGGAAGTAAAAGACGTTCATGTGGTTCGAGAATTTCCTCGAGTTTTTCCAGAGGATCTTCCCGGACTACCTCCAAGGCGCGACATTGATTTTCGCATTGATCTCATTCCGGGAGCTAATCCTATCGCCAGAGCTCCTTATCGACTCGCACCGTCCGAAATGCGCGAACTCTCAACCCAACTCCAGGAATTGCTTGAAAAAGGCTTTATTCGCCCGAGCACCTCTCCTTGGGGCGCCCCAGTCCTTTTCGTCAAAAAGAAGGACGGGTTGTTCCGGATGTGCATCGACTACCAGGAATTGAATAAGTTGACTATCAAGAACCGCTATCCTCTGCCTCGAATCGACGATTTGTTTGACCAACTACAAGGCGCTACGTGTTTCTCGAAGATTGATCTACATTCCGGATACCATCAGCTACGTATACAAGAGGAGGATATACCCAAAACCGCGTTTCGTACTCGTTACGCCCATTATGAATTCATTGTCATGCCTTTTGGCCTAACAAACGCACCAGCAGTTTTCATGGATCTGATGAATCGAGTGTGTAAACCATATCTCGACCGTTTCGTCATCGTGTTCATCGACGATGTCTTGATCTACTCCAAAACGAGAGCTGAACACGCGCAACATCTACGTCTGGTTCTCGAGTTACTCCAGGGGAACCAACTCTACGCCAAATTCTCCAAATGCGAGTTTTGGTTGGGGGAGGTTCAGTTTCTGGGTCACATCGTAAATAGTCAAGGCATTCACGTCGATCCTGCGAAGATTGAAGCTGTTAAGAGCTGGGTTACGCCTAAGAACCCGTCTGGAGTCCGTTCCTTTCTCGGGCTAGCAGGCTATTATCGACGATTTATCGAAGGATTCTCGAAGATTGCTGTACCACTTACCTCTCTCACGCATAAGGACCAGCCTTTTGTCTGGGGAACCAAACAAGAGACTGCCTTCCAAACCCTCAAACACATGCTTTGCAATGCTCCTGTTCTCACACTACCCGACGGAAACGATAATTTCATTGTCTACTGTGATGCTTCCAGCCTTGGTCTCGGTTGTGTCCTCATGCAACGAGACAAGGTCATAGCCTACGCATCTCGTCAGCTTAAAGTCCACGAGAAGAACTATACAACCCACGATCTCGAGCTGGGCGCAGTTGTTTTTGCATTAAATATTTGGCGACACTACCTGTATGGTACAAGGTGTACGATCTTCACCGATCATAAGAGCCTACAACACATCTTTAATCAGAGGGAACTAAATATGCGTCAACGCCGATGGGTAGAACTTCTCAACGATTACGACTGCGAGATTCGTTATCACCCAGGCAAGGCAAATGTTGTTGCCGACGCACTTAGCAGACGGAGCTATCTGCTTAGCACTCGTAATGTTCAAGCCCAGCACAACCTCGAAGCTCTCATTCGCGACGCCCAACATGCATGTTTCAACGAACGCACTTTGAAGAAAGAAAGAATCTACCACGATGGAGCCCAACTTGTGAGCAAATCAAATGGGATATTCCACTTCTTAGACCGAATTTGGATTCCCAAGCGAACCAACCTGCGACAGATTATCATGGATGAAGCCCACAAATCCCGATATTCTATCCACCCCGGTGCTAACAAAATGTACCATGATCTTCGCTATAGATACTGGTGGTCGGGTATGAAACGGGATATCGCTCTCTACGTCGGAAAATGCCTAACCTGTGCTAGAATCAAGGCAGAACATCAAAGACCCTCTGGCTTACTCGAACAACCTCCAATCCCCATGTGGAAGTGGGAGAGTATAGCTATGGATTTCGTAACCAAGCTTCCAACCACGTCATCAGGTCACGACAGCATTTGGGTTGTCATTGACCGTTTGACTAAATCAGCTCACTTTCTGCCTAAACGGGAAGACTACAAGGTAGAACGATTAGCCCGAATCTACACCGACGAGATCATTTGTCAACATGGGACGCCTCGTGACATCATCTCTGACCGTGATGCTCGGTTTACTTCACGATTGTGGGAAACGTTTCAAACGTCACTCGGTACAACGCTTAATCTAAGTACTGCGTTCCACCCACAAACCGACGGTCAGACTGAAAGAACGATTTGTACACTTGAAGACATGCTCCGTTCATGTGTTCTAGATTTCGGTGGTAATTGGGATAGACACCTTCCGTTAGTCGAATTCTCGTATAACAACAGATACCAGGCTAGCATCCAGATGGCACCTTTCGAGGCCTTATACGGAAGAAGATGTCGATCGCCTATTGTGTGGCACGAGATCGGTCACTCGCAACTAACCGGTCCGGAGCTACTACAAGAGACGACAGACAAAATTTTCCAAATTCGAGACAACCTTGCGAAAGCTCGGGATCGACAGAAAGTTTACGCCGATAAGAAGCGCAAACCCCGTGAATATGGCGTTGGTGACTACGTACTCCTAAAGGTATCACCTTGGAAGGGTGTAGTCCGATTCGGCAAGAAGGGGAAACTCGCGCCTCGATATGTGGGACCTTTTAAGATTCTGGAAAGGATCGGAAAAGTCGCCTACAGACTCGAATTACCGGAGGAACTTAGCAATGTTCATCTGACTTTCCACGTGTCAAACCTCCGAAAGTGCATCGCCGACCACGACTTACATGTTCCTCTAGATGATCTACAAGTGAACGAAACATTACACTTCGTGGTAAAGCCTGTCGAAATCATGGATCGCCAAACCAAAGAACTCAGGCGCTCACGCATTCCTATTGTGAAAGTCCGATGGGAAGGCAAACGAGGCGCGGAGTTCACTTGGGAACTCGAAAGCGACATGAAGGCAAAGTATCCACAGTTGTTTAATTAGAGAGATAATCTTAGAGAGAGAAAGTAAAGAAAGAAAGTGGCAAAGTGATTCTAGTATTTTGTACGATGTTTTCAGTAATCAATAGAATCACGATTGTAGTAAATTCTAGTGTGTTTGATCTGAGCAATCGAGCACCTGCTCAGATACCACTTGTTAGGACCGATTTGACTCTGTTACGATTATGTTTGGTCACACACGCTCACGGATTCCGCACGATTCAGAGTCAACAATAGTCAACGCGAATTTGTTATCCGTACGGTGAACATCAACAGCAACATTTAACATTTTCTAACAGAAATCTAAATTTCTCACAAATGACTTGAATTAAGATCTGAAACTTTATAGGCTTTTAGATCAGACAATTTCGCATATCATATCCAAAAATCAGCAATTTTCAACCGTAAAACCCCGATTAATTTGACAACTTTCAGTGGTCCAAACGAAGAACTCTCACACGTGATTCACGACCTAGTTACAGCTTTCAGCTCAATTTCGGGACGAAATTCCCTAAACAAGGGGAGGCTGTAACACCCCGTGTTTTCACGAGTGAAAGTCAAAGTCAAGGTCAAAGTCAACGACCGATTTCGCGCGACTTGACTCGTAGAAATGTTTTTGTCTTAATTATATTATGTGGAGTAAGTGTCGTACATTGCAATAATCGACTCGTGTTAATCGTATTTCAATCGACCTACGACTGTGAATCATAGGCAGTAACAATGCGATAAAGTTAATCAAGCTATGCTAATCAAATCGACATCGAATCGAACTTGAACTGTGTATTTTACTTGTTGATTATACGTGTGTGTGTGCCTTACGTGTTACCTGTGCATGTTTATTTTATTTTATGTTATGTTGTGACAATCAAGCGGACTCAATTGAACTCGAAGTCTAACTCGAATGTAAGCGAACCCGAACCCGAATTCCGAGTCGAACCGTATAAGAAGTAGTTGGGACTGAAAGTAATTTGACTAGGAAACCCTATCGAATCGCTCGCAAATCGAAACCGAAGCAACATCGCACCGAACGCACCAAAGCAG